>OY979716.1:107775407-107872907 GCA_963855995.1 Muricea muricata
TAACACTTTTTGCATAAATTTTTTATTAAACTTTATTATCGTGAATTGTCGAGGACTACAGTTAGGGAAGGCAACATTCTCGACATTAATTCATTATTTGCTTACACAGCCTGAAACTGAACATTAGTATGCAACAATAATAACCACATTCCTCTTTGTCCTCGCCGGGTTTGCTCCACAAGAAAGTCGACTCGTCATTTAAACCAACAAGGTATTACTGCGGCATAACAAAACTTAAGAAAGAAGAAATTGTTTCTCCATGAAACAAAACAAGCAAAATCTTGTTTTATGATTGTTGTCTGCTTTAGTGTTCTATTTTGTCTACCGCGAGCGATATCGGCCTCCTATTATATAGCTAAATGCTGATAAACTAGGAAACCTTGCTGTTCGAACATGGATTTTAACAATTGCTTTTTTGAATTCCAGTTTAATTAAACTCGGTAATTTTCTTTTGGACTAAGACAATGCTGAGGAAGGAAGCTTGTAAAATATTGAATAAATACTCATTTGCTTCTGTATGTAGATGATACTGATTATCTACCAGCTAAAACATGGATAATTAAAAAAACTATATTAGGAAATCATCCGTCCTCAGCGTTTAAATCATTTGCAATTCGTTATGTCACGGGCATTCCCGCCATTCCGTTATATACTAGCGATTTTTGACCAATTTTATTTATTTCGCTATATCTTCTCTAATTCACAATAGCGTCCTAAAAGCTATCGTTCATTTTTTAACTGAAATTTGATATGAATTTTTAACTGTTAGCAAAGTTATTGAAATCTTTGTATAAAATAAACCGAGAATGCATATTAAATATTTTATCGCAGAATGGCATAGTCATATTTATTTGTTTTTTAGACTAAAGCTTTTAACTTTTCATGATGTAACGATTGCAACCAGGCTGAAATTATTTTTAATTACAAAATAACTCATTAAAATCTGGGCCTTGCAGCCCAAGGCCAAGGTTTAAATCATCAATAAGAACAGCGACTGTTTTTTGAAACGTTTAACCGAGTAAGCATCCTATGAGATTTATCTCCCTCTGTAAATGAATAATTTTTATGCTACCATTCCTCGTACCTTTTAAACGACACAATGCTTCAAGTTTCTTGTAAATTTTAAAGACTTTCGTACAAACGGCGATTACAGTGCCCATTTGACAGTTAGATTACAAGCTCAAGATTGCTATATGCGGGTATCAACACACAGAAATTGGGGGCGAGTAATCGTAGAATCTGAGATAAATAATTGATTTTTAAGTTATTTTGCTGAAAAATATTACAAATTGCCTTTGAGTTGAAAAAACTACACCAAAAAAATTATTGTTTTACTGCTCGCTGCCCATCGAGCAACAGATAGCGAGAAGAGAAGCCAATCAAATTACAACATTTGCATTAGCATGCTTGTACGATTATACTAATTAAGGTTATTATTTTCAAAACCCTTCCCTACCTGAAAACTATAAATGTAATAATACGAAAAAAGGAGCAAAGTAAGAGGGTAAGACAATTGCCTACTTCAACGAATCAGCTTTCTAATTTCTTGTTCACATTATAACATTCACGCGAGATGCAATAAGCGTCTGTGATAAGACATTGATTATTTTTACGTAGGACAGGTTTGTTCCATATAATTATGGAAGTTAGCTGATCTTTTTTGCTTCATTATGCTGCAATACAAATTAAACTCTACACAAGCGGACAAAACGCACTTGCATGTCTTCAAGCTGTTGGAAAAAGCCCGTAAAACCCAATGGTTTAAAGATAATTAAGTTTTGCGAGGTATGAAGTCCCAGAGCATTAATAATTTTTATATTTGAGGGGTTTTTTATTGTTTAATTTGCTGCATGAAAAGAATGGGGAACATTCAAAAAAATTGCTGGCCAAAAAACCCAGCATTGAATAATAGTGATAACCACCTGAAATTTACTTGTTAAATCGTGACAATTTACATATCCATATCTTAAGCATCTGCAGGTAAATAGAGCTGATTCTTCCCTATCTATACTGCTTTAATTAATACCAATGTAATCAATGAAGTATTAATATAATTTTGACCATATAAGAATAATGTTAATGTTTTTTTCGTTCCGTCTACTTTTTTTGTTTAAATTCGCGTGGTCGAATTTTCATGGATGTTGATTTCAATGAATAGTGGTATCCTTTCCAAGCGAGCCAGTTTATACCGTCAGCATACGATTTGTGTGAGCCGTGACGATAAAACCCATTCAGATTTGACTGATGACAACCAGCATACCACCAAGCACCTTTGTACCTGACAGCACAGTTAACTGCAGGAAAATCTTGATTGTTCGAATCTTTAGTCGAAAACGCCTTTTTTTTCTGATTCGAAAGGGAATCACCAGCTGTGCCTAAATATAATAAACAAAACATTCTTAACGTGCGCAACCCCAATTTTTTAAAGAACACTGAATGTAAATCAATTTTGTAGTCTCAAGCCCTCGTTGATGATCGGAACTGCATGAATTTAAAATTGAACGATGATATTCACTTGGATTCAGAATAACCACAAGACAATTGCGATTTGTCCTAAAAACATTGTTATAAGACAGTAAATAGATACAACGTCCAGAAATTACGTGACAGTTCTACTCTCCCCAAGCTTCTAAAGCTTCTTCGTGAACCAAAACAAATAAAGTTTCAGCGTCACTCACAAACAGAGAATTTATCAAATAAAAAACATTCGCGCGAAAAATGTTGTAATAATGTCTTTCCGTTTTGATTAAAAAAATTTTGGGGTTATTATGTGCATTTTAAACGTTATTGTATTAGGTCAGAAGAAAGCTAAATCTAACTAAGATAATGAAATGTAGTGTATTTGTTTTAGAATTTTTAATTATTTAAAATGTATTTATTAAATTGAATACTCCTGAAAAAACCCCATTAGTTAGGGGTAAGAATTAAATAGGTAGTAGTTTTTATAAATCCTAATTGAGTTTCAATCCAGAACGGTATTTCAAAATCAATCCATGTTTACATTAGTAAGGTTCAGATTTGATTACCACCACCGCTACCGCTGCCTCCAACTGGCACAATTTGTTGAGGTCGCGACTGACGAGACAATACGGCTTTTGAGTTTAGTTTTCAGTCCGGTCCTTATTTGCGACTTCTTCATTTTGTCAGAAATAAAGATGGTGGCTCTGAGAAGTTATGCACTTATCAATGTTAAGCGGGGGGGGGGGGGGGGGGCAATAATAGGGGACTTGAATTTTAAACAAAATTTGTTGTCAAACATCCGGGCAATTATTTTAGTTCAAATATCCCCACCCACGGTCAGAATAAAACCTTTTCGTATAAACAAAGTAATATGCTAAAAATCGATCACTTTACAGGTATATTTATAACATGAACAGAACATGAATAGTCTACATGATATCCTAGCTTTTATAGTTTCTTTAAAGTTATTCATTCTTTTTGTATGTTTTTGAACCCGAGTATGTAAGAAAACTAATTAAGCATGTAAATAAACCTTTACCAACACGATGTCTAAAAATTTTCAGCTTTTTGAAGTGAGATAGGCCTATTTTTCTTAAGTTACACAATAGCCTGAATACACCTAAATACACAAAATAACCTAAATACACAAATTGACATGAATGTCAACTCCTCACGTTTCCAAAGATATAAAACTGAATAATTGATGAAGAATAGCAACCGCAAAAAGCGATGGATTTAAATAATACCTCTTTCGCTGTTCCTTTAATTTCCGCCATGTTGCAACATGTGAACTGCTGCTGAACCAGGCCTCTTCATATTCCTTTGTACTTTTAGTTTTAGCATGCGTGGCAGCCGGTAAGTTTTAGGCGGGGGGGGAGGGAGAAGTTTCATGCTGCTGAAATTGCGATCTATCAAATTCCGGAACTTTCCCCACCTCGTGGGTCGTGGGCATAACATTCAAATGACCACCGTCTCGAGCATTCTCGTGTTAGCAAATTGCCCGACGTAAAATACAACATCGCCTATCAAATCTCCTATTATTGATAGGTGCACTACGGAGAACGACTATTGTTTTCAACGAAACACGAAGGTGACTTAGAAGACGAGGAGTTGCTTGGATTTTACCTCTATTTAACGGAGCTCCCGCCCCGGTTACCTCACCGAGATTATCCACGTTTTGAACTTAATAAATACACCGAATAGAAGTGTCTGCGAAATTGATGTGTTGCATTTTGTCGCTGCATTGCGATTACGTAACCAATTTTCAGGCAAGAATGGAACAATCGCCAGCTCTGTAGAAGGATTATGTGTGGTGCTCCTTCGTCATGTTGCTTACCCAAATCATGTGGCAGATCGAACCCCGAACTTAGCATGATATTCAACGATGTTGTCGACTTTGTGTTTGCCAACACCACTCCCTATCGAAATTTTCCATGGCCTGTCCTAGTAAAATTTCTGAAAATGACGAGGACCGAGCATCAGAAACGTTCTGCTCTGGACAACGTCTGGGGATTGTGGATGGCATAGGAAGTGAATATATAAATGAGTAAAGTGAGTAAATTTAGCCTCTATGGCTAAGACAGTGTAAAATGATCTGGTTCTAAAACAAAAGCAGGGTCTTGTTGAAGACTTTGCTTTTGCTCCTGCTATTACGATTCTAGCCTTGATCTCACCAGCTTTATCATAAATATGATTGCTAACAAGCCAGAACTTGTATTGTACATTATCATTTTTTCTTGAAATAGGTCAGACCAATATGCAGACCAAAAGTACATCAGAGGACCATGTACAATGGCCACAAAAGAACACATGCAATAGAGTGGCAAGCTGTAAATGCAGCAATAGGTTTAATTTTCCATCTGCATGTGCCAGTTGGTAAATGCAAATCTTAATTGTCTTTTTAACAGTTCCATGAGTTTACCACTTTCTTCATACCAACATATGCAAATCTTAAACTCACTGCAGAAACACAGTATTTGACATCTTCAAGTTCCATGTCATTAAGCCGTTTTCTTCAATTTTTCTCTGGGAATTTTTTATTGGGTAGTTTACCCTAGCATTGACTTCCATCCAAAACCTTTCAATAGCAACATTCTACCAAAAGTAATTAAGGTTTAACTTACTGAAATCAATTCCTCACAGAGATAAAAAGCCATGCTTATAAAATTGATTAGGCGAAGCTAAGTGAATATACTATTACACATAGCTGAAGTAAAATTATAATTCAATATTGCTACAAGAACTTAAGAATGTCATTACCTCTTTTGACACAGTTTGGCATGGTTAAATCTGACCTGATCAAATAGCCCTTCATTCACAATTATATATTGTTATATTCCTTAACAAAATTACAAATATGATACAGTAAAATAGCAGTGAAGCCTATATTGTTTCATTGTGCTTGTGCATGTATAAACACATATGGCCAGGATTTATCATTGATGAGAATATCACTCATTGCCTCAATGCAAAAATTATTCCGATAATGCTACAAATGTTATCAGGGCATGTCCTAAAAATAGCTCTTCTTACAAACTGTATGACAAGATAACTCAAGCAATAATCTGACATCAATTTGCCACTCATATGTAGGCAATTTCAGTACCAGAACATATCATCTATCACAATATTGTTTTTCACTGACATGCAACAAAATCCTGGTATATATTTTGAATAGTCATCGACTGAACAAAGGTGAGTCACACCATACATGACGAGCTTTTTATTCTGATCTACGTGCCGTTTATGACCATAATATTCTGCAAAGTATGGGTGTGGATTTGGGTCTTTCACTCGCTTTTTGACGTTGTTGTTGGTAGACAGGTGAAACTCTGGTCAATGATCTTTGCACAAGTTGTTTCGAGGCTAACGATGACCCTACTTTACTTTCCAAATACCCTTTCGTCATCTTCCAGCCATAGAGGGAAAAGGAGAATGAATTGAAGAGAGGAAAGGGATGTTCTGTTGCCTTTGTAAAAAACACCTCAAAGCCAACAAGTGCGCAATGTATGTTACAATACCTGCTACACGATACAGAAAGGTAGCAATAATAGAACATGGCTCCTCAGTAGAACACGCACAATCAATAAGGCAGGAACAACGTCAGCGGACATCATGGTTTCAGAAAGAGTTGAATAGAAAATCAGAAGTTGTTGATGAAGTACTGGTACAAGCCTTTGCTGCATTTTATTTCATTTCCAAAGAAGAATGGCTAATTTGAAAGATATGCCACTCATTACCTTTCTAAAACATTATGGCAGCCCTGATATGAACTACTTTAATCACAAATCAGAAAGGTGCAAGCAAGAAATTTACCTAGCTATAAGTGAAACCCTTAAAGGTAAAATAGTCAAAGAGCAGCGAGTGCACGTTTCTTTTCTTTGCTTTGTGACGAGGTAAGTGATGCTACTGTAACAGAGCACTTAGTCACTTTTGTCTAGTATGTCGGCAGTGATGTACAGGTCGAAACCAAATTTTTGTCGTTGAGAAACCTCCTAGACCACCACGAAAGTGCCGATGCAGATGCAATTGTGGATATGCTTGCTCAAGAGATAGAGGAAGACAAGCTTCAGTGGACTTCATTGGCAGGATTAGCGTCCGATGGCGCATCAGTATTCACGGGAAAAAGGGGCGTAGTCGGCGTGAATCTTAAGAAAAAGCAGGAGGAGCATATGGGAGATCGGTCACCCATAATGCAACAGCTGTTGTGTGTATGCCATCACTTGGCATTGGCATGGGCTGACGCGAACAACACAGTAAAATACGTCGCTGTTGTTGAAACTAATTTGCGGCAGTTATGATCTTTGTTTGAAAATTCAAATAAGAAGACAGTAATTTATGTCAAGGTTCAAATGAGCATGATGAGTTTGAACCTAACCCCTAAAACGAGAAGGAAAGTCACGCACAAGATGAACGAGGCGTGTCGAGCAAGATGGTTATCTTTGGGGAAAGCGGTCAAGAGTCTGCATCAAGATTACGTGGCAGTTCTAACAACCTTTAAGCACTGACGATGAGCAACATGATGCTGCCACAAAAGGATTGTTTATGCGCTTGAACACATTCAAATTCATTGACACAATTATTGAACAGGATCATTCTGATTTTGGATCTAGTATCCAAGTCATTCCAAAAAGGGTCAGTGACCTTTTGACACATAGCACCAAATCTAGCATATGCAAAAGTGAAGCTTATAGAAGAAGCACTTAGTCACAAAGCAATCCGTGATGCTATCCATGATCTGAAACCCGATGGTCGTCTGACTGTCCAAGGTGTCGAAGTATCAGTTACAGAGTGTGGTCTGGTTGAGGTGGATAACCTGCTTCATCGATATGTCGCAGCTCTTACCGAACATCTCAATGAACGATTTCAGGAAAGCCTCCCATTGTTCTCTCTATTCTCATCTTTGATCCATCTTTGTTGCCTGCTGTAGACTCACCAGAGTTTTCGGAATACGGGAAAGATGAAATCAGCGAAATTGGAAAGATATATGTTTCACCACAGAGAATTCCCGAGGTGGTTGCAGAGTTCAAGTTGTTCAAACCGAAGTTGTGCTGAAGAAACTTGTACATATGAAGCTCCTTTTTCCATTTCTTAATTTATTTGCAGAAGCAATCTTGAGCTTGCCAATATCAAACGCCTGGCCGGAACGCGGTGGTAGCGCGATAAAGAGAATTAAAACAAAACTCAGGTCTCGCCTCTCAAATAAAATGCTAGAAAGTGTACTTCAAATTTCCATAAATGGCCCCGAAATTAGCACGGAAGAGTGCGATCAGCTCATCCGTGAAGCTGTTAAGCTATGGCTTGACAAGAAAAAAAGTGAGAGGAGGAAGTTACCGAATTGTGAACGAGGATTTGTCTCTTCACACAGGAGAGTGTTTGTGAGCACTGGTACTCAATCTGACTCTGAACCAATGTTGCAGGTAATCTTTCAAATTTCTATTAAATGAAGCTTTGCAAGTACTAGTGAAGTGCCGCATAATGATTGTACACATCCATATGCATAGCAATACTTCCTAATCAAATCTTATTCGATTACTTTAAGACGGATTCGGACGAATGTGGAGGATGTTCTAGAAGCTGAACTTGCAGCTGAAATTGTTGCAGACAAAGCAGCTGACGTGGACCTCACTGCTGGAATGGATAATGCTGGTTTGAATGACACGCAGATTCTATTTTTGATGAACGTGTCAGCAGATGATTATGAAAATAACGACTGTCTAATGCAAGTAGAAAATGACTAACTTTCTCCAAACGAATCTAGATTGTCCGATGAAGAACCAGTAGAGTTCTAGTTAGGTTCGAGTGCCCTGGGTTTCAGTACATATTTTTTCAGCAAACGTTGCAAGCTGGAGCAGGGTTCTAAACTTATTATGTTAGTAATAGTTCATAAGTTTAATTTAAGTATCTTTATGTAATGCAACGTAGCGAAGTATCTATAGAGCAGCCAAACATTTCTTTACGAATGGCAAACATTTGCTTTGAGACAGTATAACATTCTTCACTCACTGTACAAGTTGACAAGTTGTGTAAAGTTACCAAATTGTTTATTTTGTTAATTGCATATTCACCAATCCATGGGCCGTTTGTACTCAGTTCAAGTAAAAAAAAAGCCAAAAACTGCATGCCCAAGCGTCAACCTTTTCTTGAGAACCATGACCTAGCCTAGGCCTCCTTTGGGGGAGGGGGCTATATATGAACTTGCGATTCAAGACGATGGTTTACCAGTTGAAAAAACATTAATTTTTTACCTGATGCATTCACATTTGTGGAGAACCCTGAGCAGTGCAGACCCACTGACAGATGAAGAAATAGAACAGTTGTACTGTGACGGAGCTTTGGGAAATAAACACCAAGAGGTCTTTTAAACGCTGTCTGGCTTATTAACTGCACATTTTTTGGAATGAGACCGGGAAAGGAACAAAGGGACCTTTGTTGGGGAGATTTAGAACTAAAACTTGATGCACAAGGAGGTCATTACGTTAAGTTTTCCACTGAACGACAAACGAAAACGCAAACGGGTGAAAACCCGAGAAATATCAGAGAAACAAGGCCGAAGATGTTTGAAAATCCGGACAACATTGAACGCTGTCCAGTTACTGCTTTTTTGTGCTACAAAGACAAAAGACCACCTGAAACGTTGAACGTCAACTCGCCGTTTTATCTCGCAATAATTACGGAATCACCTTAAGCCGGAAAATGCTAGCATAAAAACGCTCCTCTCGGTGTAAACTCGTTGAGATTGATGATGAAAAATATGGTCGGTGCAAGCTCTCAACTGCGATCAACGAAAGGAAAACTTGTCAACCACAGCACGAAAAAACATCTTGTTCAAAACCTGGTGGATAGTAACGTTCCTCCGACTGAAATTGCTCAAATTACTGGCCATAAAAATATAAATTCGATCAACAACTACTCAGCACTTTCCAACAAGAAACAGCAACAAATTTCAGCTTTTTTGTGTATACTGCCCCTGCTTCAAAAGAAAACGCTTCTCAGATAATGGAAATTGATGAAGTTTGTATGACAACCGCAAAAGCAGTACAGCCAGCATCGCATGCTAACACTTTGGCTGTTTTTAACAACTGTCAAATAGGAACTGTCAATGTTTTCGCGCAAGCCATATCACTGTCGGCGAGGCAAGTTTCGATTCCGTAGACCTCATTTATCTCGATTCCAAGCCTAAGTGTCTGATAAAACGAATAGATTTTTATTCAAATAATCCAATCCCTGACCCAAACCCTAAACCTAACCCTCACAAAATCGTATAAAAGTAAAAAATATTAAAAATAAGTTTGAGAAACTTTAAAATTGGTATTTATAATTGGTATTTATAATACAACTTCGTCTAAATGAGCCTGAGCAGTCTGGGAACGAGATCAATCAAGTGCTCGACCATCTTGGAGTTGTCCGACCGTCTACGGAATCGAAATAAAAAGGCGACGTGTCATAATTGCCAGGGACAGCGAGGAAAGTCAGTAAAAACAGCTTAAATTTTAAGCTAAAGGCTTTGACCTTCTTATAAAAGTAAATTTTATTCAGTAATTCTTAAAAGTTGAATTGGATTATTGGCGAATATATTGTGGGACTTGTATACTACAGTATTCAACCATTGTAAAAATTTTTTGTGTGCCTTAGTAATTAAATGGCTTTAATTTTCCTCGATTTCTATTTTAACTGTATAATAAATATTGTTTTCACCACTCGAAAATGAAATTCATATCTTCACACCGCGGTGTAATATCCTCTGTATATTAACGGTGCTTACCAGTATACGTTCCCAGACTCAACTGATACTTCTGTTTCTCACTTGTGACGGCAAATAGATCATATTCTGCGTATTTCGTGTTCCCAGATGTATCCTCCATGTCAATACGAAGTTCCTTTTGTGTTGCATCTGTTATTCTGTGGATTTTGTCCAGACCAAGCCAGAATTAACCATTCAGATTACCAAAACCGTTTTTGTAATCTTTCCAACCACGGTAGTGTCAACACTTCCATCAAGACGACGTTGAAAGACAGTCCATCCTCCACCCGAAGTTTTCATGTCACACAGGACTTTGAAACTGTCTTTGCCATCTGGATCAATGTGGTAAACGCCGTTTTCCCTGTTTTTTTGTTCGTATAAATCAGCACAGTCCTTTCCTAAAAATAGAAGATTATGACGATGGTATAAAACATATATGGCATAAATTTATTTTGGATGTATCACATTATTTTGATGTGACAATTAAAAGGTAATAAACAATTCAAAATTGCATCAAAATGTTAAGGAATTTTAACTGTAGCTACTATTGACGGAGATTTGAAACAGGGGTACATGTATTTGTTCACCAAGAAAAATGTGCACATATTAAACTATGCCAGTTACGAATCGAATGAATCTGAAGTCAGAAAATAGCAAATTAACTTCTTCTATCAGTTTACCAGTTTTGGGTTTGCCGAGCAGATTCAGAATATCATTCACTTTTTCTTTCAAATCTTGAACTTCTTTTTTAATGTTCAGTATGTCATCCTCCACTGCAGATTTTATTCGGCATGTTGGTGATATTATTCTCATTGTTAGATAATCATTGTTCGTGTCATCTCGGGCACATTGTACTCTAAAATATTGAGAAAGCAATGGTGTGAACCCCCGCAAAACCAAAGCGGGCGGTTGCATGCTACGCAGATACGTAGATAAAGGTAAATTAGAACGATAATCTAATATATTTCTATCGCGGATCTGAACGTGATGCACAAAGCACGGTTACGTGCATGACAATCATGGGCAGAATTTTAGAGCTTTCATTGCCGACTGATGATTCGACTTCCCCGGGGCTTGTAGTCAGCGTAGCATTAGAGCGATGAGATAACTCGGATTTAGAATAACAAGAAATTTGCAATTTGTTGCAAACACGACGTCCTAGATACCTCGACATTTCGATATTTTATATTGTTTACTGATATGTAATTAGATACAACGTCCTGAATTTGCGTTACAGATCTACTCTCCTCAAAACTCCTATATCAGAACCAATGCAAGTAAAGTTTTAGTGTCGCTCAAGGACAGAGAATTTATTATGTGAAATCACAATTTTTCCGAATTTATTAATACGATTTTTGTGATTATGTGCATCAAGGTTTTCCTCAACACTGGTTTTTCTTACTGAACTACTTTCAATCTTCTTTACTATAAATATGTATAGCACGTTTGACTGGTAAAGAATCAGTCACTTTCACATTTCGTGTTGCCATAGTAACTTAAAATTGCTACGGTTAGGCTAAAATATATAGGATTTGTTCTGAAAAGATTTTATGAAACTAAATTATAGGGATTCTCAAAAACAGCTCATTGGTAAACTAGAAGGCAGCTGGTGGATGTCCTGAACATTTGAAAAGCAGAGCTTAATGTCTAAAATGTTAACCCTTCACAGTTACCTTTTTTATGCAGATAGAACGAAACAGCTCTTATTAAGTGTTAAGTCTGGGCGGCTAACATGCTTGTGTATCAGTTTTTTTTTAGGTTCAGGACCTTGCTCTTGCAGTCGCACAATAATATACAAACATACACTAAAATTTTCATACCAATTAGTTATAAGTATAAGCGCTTGCGCGTGAAAGACTGAAGCTCTTAGAGAAAATAGACTTTAACGTTTTTGGATAAATTAGAAAGAGTTGCATATTTAAGTTTTTGCATTAGAATAACTTAGGTAAAACAATGGCATTAAAAAGGTCACAATAGTGTTAAACGACCCCTTTTTTCTGTACACGGGATCGTCGGGCCGTTCTGGGGGAATAGCTTGTTCTTTTTCAACTCACTCAAACGCAAGACTAACCACACTTCAACATGAACATTAGTGCTTTTATTTTTACGTTCTCTTCTCAGTTACGGTATTTGTGCAACTCTCTCTATTCTGAGCATTAAGTGCATATTAAGTAATACGATCGTTACAATGATTCTTTGTTAATTGTTCCGTGCAAAACAGTTGTGCATTGGGCTATGTGTGCGCATATCCGGATTATTGTTAATTAATTAGTTTCAGCTGTCATAATGTCAACTCAGCTAATCTCGTATAACATATCTCCCTCTTTTAGTTGAAAACCTCCCGGTTTTCATCCTAGAAATTTATAGAAGTTAATAGAATTTGTTTTGTTTTTCCTTTTTTTTCTTTGACATGGTCTTCGCCTTTGAATTCTTCTTTCTTAACACAACTTTCTTGTCGAGAGTACAAAAGTCACAGTTTTAAAGTACACATTTCTTTTGGGTAGTTACAACGATCGTTGATGGCCAAAGCACAAGGTCCAATTGTACAGTACTGTACTGGTATATTCATTGACAACAGGTACAGACAAATACTCACCCAAATGTTAAGGCATGTGAAATGTTGACTTGAACCAAAAGAAGGAAAAAAACATATGGTTGTGTCAGGGGAAGACAACGACAAAATGTGACAAAACATGACGAAACAAATAAAGCCTATATTACATTCAGAAATCTTTCATCATTCACTGTCAACTTTCTGCATTGTAGAACATTTAATTATACTGCCTTTCATAATTATAATGTGTCCAAACGGGGTGTGCAGGTTTAAATAGTTCACAACGGAAAGTCATGACCAAATCAAGCATGGAGTTGCCGAACATCCAGATCACAAAACAAGTCATCCTGGAGGTTAAAAACTTAGAGTTAACGTCTGTCAGTTGTCAGTTTGTTGTGAGTCGAGGTGAATAATGTCTTCCTCATGTACCCAGGAATTGTACTCAGGGCCGTAACCCTCCCATTTGACCAAAAACTGTTTCCTACCCTTGCGCTTGCGCGTTTTAATAATGCGTTCTATGTTATATGTTGTGGGGTCTGCTGATGCGTCTATTGCTATAAGTTGATCACTGGTAGATTTGTGAGCCTTTGCATTGCTAGTTAGCGCGTCATCCGGAAGCTCGTTGTCGGGAATGAGTGGTTCGTCTAGCATTTCGATACTTGGAGGAGCCTGGGGACGCGAATCTGGGTCATAGTATGGCTTCATCCTGTTTGCGTGGACTGTAATGGACACAAGGCGATTGTCGCAAGTTCGCAATTTGAAGTGAACTGGTGAGCATTTTTCGACGATACGGAACGGTCCATGCCAATGATGCATTAGCTTGCGTGACAAACCTTTCTGTGTTTTGGGTGTGTACACCCACACTCGATCTCCAAGCATAAATTTAGGGTCGCGAGCCGACCGATCATATCGGTCCTTCATGTTCTGCTGGGTGCGTTGGATGTTCTCACGAGCAATAGCATGCGCTTCTTCAATGGTCTGAACAATACGAGCTCTGTGTTCCCTGACGGAATTGCTTACTTGAGACGGGGGAAGGAGAGAAACATCGACAGGAAGTCTTGGTTCACGGCCATACAGTAAGTAGAATGGACTATCTCCGGTTGTTTGATGAGGACTAACTCGAAAACCAAACAGAATCGCTGGTAAATGGGTGTCCCAGTCTTTTTGGTCACGGCTGACGTACATAGACACCGACTGGCAAAGTGTGTGGTTAAATCGTTCAACAAGACCGTCCGTTTGTGGGTGATAAGCTGTGGTGTTGACTTTCTTTGTGTTAAGAAGTTCGCAGACGGATCGAACAAGCGATGAGAGAAAGGTAGTAACGTCCGAGGAGCACCATGTGTGAGGACAATGTGATTAACAAGGAGGCGAGCAATAGTTCGAGCATCGGTATTGGGAACAGCAAACGCTTCTGGCCAACGAGTCAGATATTCTGTAAAGACAACAACATAGCGATTTCCAGCATTGGAAAGTGGAAAAGGACCCAAGCAACCCACTGCAAGGCGATCAAAGGCATTTTCGACTGGGATTGGCAGGAGTGGGGCTTTGTGCGTATTTCGTGGCGATTTCTTCATTGCGCAGTCAACGCAACTCTTGCACCATTTGTCAATATCACGGAACATATTGCACCAGTAATAGCGATTACGGATCTTGCCATATGTTTTTTGTGTTCCGAGGTGACCAGCGGTGACATCGTCGTGAGCCCAAACCAAAACTCCGTTCTTTAAAGCGTCTGGAATTACGAGTTGTGAGCATACATCACGGTGTGTACGTTTGGTGGGTATCCACAGGGAAAATAACAACCCATTGTCATCCAAATAAAATCGGTCTCTATAAAGTACAAGCGAGCGTGCTCTGTTGTTATTCGATGGAAGTTCATCAGTTTCTAAAAAGGTGATGAGATCGGAGAGTTCAGCATCTTGGCGTTGGAGGTCACGAATACGGCCAAATGGTACACCAGGTAAATCGTATGCGCTAACATGAAACTGAGTGCCATAGGGACGACGAGAAAGAGCATCGGCATTTGAATTCTGCTTACCTGCCTTATATTCGATGGTGAAGTCGTATTGTTGCAGCAGTAGAGACCAGCGTGCGAGTCGACCACTTGGATCTTTAAGCGACATCAACCAACGGAGGGCATGGTGATCTGTGTGAAGCACAAACTTCCGATCATAAAGGTAATTGCGAAATGTCTTAATTCCCTCAACGATAGCTAACGCTTCCCGTTCTGTTGTGCTGTAATTACGTTCCGCTGTATTTAAATCACGGCCGCCATATGCAATAGCACGACGTTGGCCATTCGGGGTTTGGCACAGTGCGAAACCAATGCCAGTGTGAAACCCTCGCAAGCCAGGGTTTTATACCACGCTAAGGCGAGGAAAAACCCTGGTTACCGCTGGTCACGTGACTACTCTGTTTCCCCCAAAATATGGGGGAAAATAAAACAAGTACTTAGGGAGGGGTGGCAGAGGAGCGCGTTTGTAAAATATGAAATTTAATGGCAATTTGCTGGATATCTTTTACAACATTTTGTGATTTTGATTGCAACAAATGAAAAAATAGAACTCAAACAAGTAGAGGAAACATTAAAATTGATTACATCCTGTTTTGGAGTATATGAGGTATTAAATTACAGATTCGCGCATGGAGTTACCCGTAATCAAGCTCAAATTTCGAAAGTCTATTCAATCGAGTCGATGGCTAGCAAGGAGACGCCAAAAAAACTCTACAAAAAGCAAGATTTTGGGGCTAGTATTTCGCGTTGCAGACTTTGTAATTGCGTCGCTGACCCAAAACACAGCAAGAATCTCTTTCGGAAACAAAGCGAAACTACTCTTCGCAATGCGGAGATTATTTTCGATGGGGAGTTGCGGCAAGAAAGCTCACTGCCTCATCAGATATGTGCGCCATGTGAGAGACGCCTCAAGAATGCTATTGAATTCAAAAAGGTTATAACTGATACGCAACGGGCGTTAGCTGAAAATGTCCGTGCGAAGCGTTTAGTGGAACTCTCTCCATCTGTAGCGAAGCCGCCAGCAAAAGTTCGTGCGGCTGGAACTCTGCGACGTCGAAGTATCGACTTTACTTTGGCAGCCGAAACTTCAACTCAAATCCCAGTAAGTGAAATATTTACATATGATATTGATCTAAAGTTTACACTTTCAATGGCTCACTGAACAACATATACTCATAGTTCTGTCGTTGAATATTTTGCGCAATGACAAAAAATACATATTTCATGATCGTGAATGAATATTAATTGTGCATACAGAAACACTTGAACAGAATAAGGATTTGATATGTATTTATGTTTATGCAGACTAATATGAGCTACAGTCTGTTTATCTTTTTGTCTTCACTATGATAGCTTTAAAGTGCCCCTACAGGCAAATTTTTTTATTGGCGATGTTAAATCTAGGCATGATTTCTATTATATCCGTCCAAAAATTTTTTGATTTGGTCAAATCGTTCGTATTTTATGACCGTTTAAAGTTGGCCTTCGATGGACCTTGTCCGTCATTTTTAGAGCCTGGAACGAGCACGTTTTGTGACGTAATCCAAGGTAGTCGGCTTCTGGCTTTGGTGTGCTTTAAAGATCAACTTGTAGTTACACTATACCGTTTCTGGTTTGGTTGCATTTAGTCAACTTTACACTGTTTTTTTTAAATATCATGTCTTCTGATAATGAAACCGATTCGGCGGAGAGTTATCAAACGGATGACTCGGATATAAACTTTATTCCGGGGTATATTATGGAATGCCCCGAGCGTGAAAATTCCAGCAGTGACTCAAGCGAAGACGAAAAAAACATGGGCGCATATGCCGACGAACCTTTGGCCAACGAAGAGTGGCTGGAAAACTATCATAGACAAGAAAGAGAGCGCCTAGAGCTGGAAGAAAAGCTAAGGAATAGGCTAGATGGCTCTGTGAAAGTGAGCGAGTGGTAAGTGAATTAGTAAACATGGATTAAAATCGTATTTGTTTCGTGTGATTTTAATTGTATTGGGAAAACTAGCGTTGAAGTCTTCCTCATCTCTAAATGTTTTTGCCCTTTTTACCACAGGTGTAGTTGTGGCAATTGTGGGATCACACTCCTCACTAATTTAAAGGAATGTCAGTGCTGTGTCGAACTGGAAGGATGCGATGAAGCTATGAAAAGCGAAGAAGTCATCATAGATCTCAAAGCCGACGGTATTGAAAATGCGAAATGTATAACTCAACACCCCGGATTCAACTGCATATGCCTCCAAAAGTGGAGTTTGAAGCAAGCTGCAGTCAATTACAAAACCAAGAATAAAACAAAATACAGTCAAGTGGGAACACAGAATAGGTTGAATAATTTATTTAATAATTTATATTGTTGCTTATGACGAAAATAAAATCTTGAGCCTAAATTTACTGTTCAAGACCACAGCATATTTCATAAATTCTTATTTGTTTTTGTTTTTAGGTTTTTACGCAGCATCTCTTATAGGGAGTTTACAAGACTGGTACATGGTCCCCTCGGCAATAGGAGAATTCCACTACCTGCATGTGCTTACACTGCAATTAGGAATAAATTTCCCGTTGTTGATAAAGAAAGTTTTATTGGATATTCTGATGACTCAGACTAGGAAACTCTAGCATGGTTAATACATCTGGGGCTGGTTGTTCAAGCAAAATTAACTAAGATAACTTAACTGTGGGTTTACTTATTTATTTCAATAGTTCGCTCCAGAAAAGATCCATCCCCCTCCCACGGGGGAAATTAACAATACCACCTTCCCTTCATTAGACAGTTTATACAAATTTAAGACATCAGACACCCCCCCCCCCTGGTTGGAAATTCCTGGATGACAGAAATTTCATCTGTTGGTGGGTTATGGATCTTTTTTGGAATGACCCAATCTACTTTATAAACTTGGGGATATGTCTTCAAAAATATCTTGTCATAAATGATTTGTGGAATGCACAAACTAAAACAGGTGGTTAAATTTTAACCTGGGATTAGCATTAACCTACTTTGCAACAACTGGTCCCAGATGTAACAAACATCTACAATTTGTCATAAAGTTTTTTGTTTATTAATATAAATTATTCTTTTGAACATAAATAGAAATGGTGGGCATAAATAAACTGAAGTGAAGTGCGAGTGTGTTATGTAACCTATTTTATGTAATTTGAGACTTTGCATGATGAATTATATTATTTTATATAAGAAATTTGTGGAACACCATGTAATTAAATAGATTTTTTTGAAAATATCTAAGCTTTCGGCCCATTTGACTCAGGCCAACATCTCTGATGTTGTTGTTGGCCTGAGTCAAATGGGCCGAAAGCTTAGATATTTTCAATAAAATCTATTTAATTACATGGTGTTCCACAAATTTCTTATATAAAATAACCTATTTTACTCTGTTAAGCTTCAATGTGCCCAAATGTGCCCTGCTTTATTCTCTCTCTGTCTAATGTCAGTTGAATTTAATGTCGAAGAGGACAACAGAGTAAAACAAGTATTACAGATTTGGCAAATTTGTGCAGTATACTGTACGGAATGAAACTGGTGACCTCTACCAACTTCTCACTTGTTCAGTGGGCAGTCTTTCACATTTTTGTGCCCCTTCATAGGATGTCCACATGATCTGCAATGAGGAGCAGCCCTGCTTTTTCCCAAATCTTTTTCTTTTCCTTGTTGCTCCTGATATTGTAATACTGAAAAGTAAAAAAAAATAAACATAGACAGTTAACTTATGTAAACAGATTGTGGTATGTTATCCAATCAGAGTCAGATCTGGAAAGTACCTGGAGTAGTGGGTGGAACATCTTGGATGGCAATTTGACTCCTGTCAGATCTCTTTTTTATTGCATCTTGCTTTGTTTGCTTAGTAAGCATGGAATTCATCGGAGACGGGCACATTTCTTTCAGTTCTAACTCTGCATCTCTTAACTGCTCTTTGGTAGATGTCAAGAATGTATTATAAATATCTTGGACATATGCTGCAAAATATTTTAAATAATTACTTACAAACACAATTTAACATGAATATTGTTCATGCACGGAAAACTCACCAAAGTTCTGTGCAACCCTAACACTTCGGATTGTAGCCTCTCCATTCTTGAACTTTGGATAGCTGACCTTTAGCCTTTCAGAGTTGTCAGAATTAAGTTTCTTGTGCCTCTGAAGGTTCAGATTAAAATGCAGGACTGCTAGAATATGTCTATCAACAATAAATAGAAATATTACTATCTTCCTGAGATAAAGTATCCTAATTATATAAAAATTGATGCCTAGAAGCTTGAGTGAATATAAAGATGCCAGTAAACCAAGTATATTATAGTGACTGAAAAACTACCAGGCAGCTTTTTTATTCAATTCCTAACCTGCAATATTGGCCAACATAACTATATGCAATCATCTTTGGAGAAAAGTGATTTAGGACACTGTGAAAGCCTTCCAAACAGCTGGTTTGTGCTAATGGAGAAGCTTTCTTGATTCCTTCCATCAGCCTTTTGTTGGTAAGCGCAGTACACACTTTCGTATGTGGGGTTGAATCTATAGGAAAATAATATAGGCTATATCAGTCTGATATAATATAATTAATATAATAGATGTACATGTACACACATACCGATAGTCAACCACTTTCTAGCTGGAATGTAACTTCCATGAGCACACTTGTTGAAGAGTGGATCACTGTGATTTGAATGCTGATTGACAATGTGCCTCAAGAAAGACTTGAGTTTGGCCCAGATTACAAGCCCATTGCCACTGAATGTGGAAGTAGCACTCCAATGTAAATGATTCTCACATGGTTTGATCCACTCATTCACTGCCTCGCACTCTTTCTCTTTGCCAATTTTGGAAAGAACCTTTCTGATTTCTGCCGAAAAATAGGAAATTTAATAGCAAAAATTGGTTCATTTATATCAACATTTTGTAATTTATTCATCATGCATACGATGTCCAGTTATGTTTATAGTCCAGTTGTCTCTTATTTTAACCTGCAAACAGGTTTTGGCAATACTTGAAGACTAGATTGACTAGACGTAAATCACTGGAATTTGGAATATCTTTGTACATGTTATTAATTTACAGTGGGGAAATTGGGAATGCCCTTACTTTTCTTCAAATGCCAGATGTCAAAATAGTGGATAATGCTCTTCAAAACATCCCTCATGTACTTAGCAATCGATGTGTGTCTGTCAGAAATAAATGTTGTTATGCAGAGGCCATACGTAATGAGGTAGTCCATGCTCAACTTAAATGCCATGAACTCCATTGCAGGACTACTTCCTGCTTGATTTCTCTACAAAGAAGAAAAACAAAGGTGCAAAAAGTTCAGCAGAAGTGAATATTTGGTGAGCATATAAGCTTACAGCCCTGGCAATTGAAGTGTTCCAAAAATATTGCATCAATTCATCTGCTCACTAGAACAAATTGATTTGACAGTTGGTGGAACTGTTTACAAACTTCACAAATCTGACCATCTCTGGTCTCTTCCTGCTTCGTTGTGATTGGCCGCTTGTGCCAAAGCCAATGGTGATTGGAGCATTCAACAGGAAGTTGATCAATTATATAGGAAGTTGTAAAATTTTCAAATGTTTTATCAAATGAATTCGTTCATGTTGGCAAATGAATTGATACAATATTTTAGGAACACTTCAATTGCCACGGCTGTAAAAGCTATTAATATTTTACAATGTATTTCTTTCTTCCTACCTGTACAAGATTGAAGTGGATAATTTGTGCAAAAGAACAACAAAAAATTGTGTATGCACAAAACTTGGCGGAATGCCCCATACTGTCATGCCGGCCATCGCCAGCCAAAACCACACCATCTTTTAGCTGTTTTGCCTTCTCCATCAACATTGCTTGGTACTTCTTCCAGTGAAGATAGATGGATGGAAATAGCACAGTCTGAAACATTATTAAATACTATATAGGTCGAGTAATAGGTATGCAACCACTACCAATAGCCAGGGATACAACAAAAAAAGATTTTCTTTGTGTTGGGTGAAATTTAGATTGCAAACATACACTAAGCTGTTTACTAGATTTCTTGAGTGAAAAGTTTATGAAAGTGCAACCCCATGTACAAACTTTTTTAAGGGTTCTTTATTGGAACTGTGGTACTTACTCTCTGATAATGGAAGTATGTGCTGTGTGAGATGCATCCAAGACCCATGTTCAAGCATATCTGCCGTACTTTTGTGAATGAGCCCCCACCCAATAATGTAGACATGCACATTAGAAAATTGCCAGCACGAGTTTTTTTTCGTCCAGGCATTAGAGGTTGGGTATGCCATGTCCAGATCCTTTGTTTGCACTTTGGGTTGTTGCATTTAGTCATCACAATTCCATTGGAGCCAACAGGTTTGGTCTCAACCAGTGGATTGTCAGCCTTGCATGAATGGCAAAACTGAAACAAAAGCAAAAGTTGTGACAGAAACACAATGAATTTTGGCTCTGTCTGAAGATTTCCATCCACTTGAAATGAGGAGCTAGAAGAGAAAGTAAAAGGTAGTGAATTATTGATAATAATATAAAACAATACTTTGTTCTTCTATTCAGAAGCTCTACAGTCTACAATCTTCTCAACTTACTCTGATGCTTCTTCTATAAACTCTTCATCATCTTCTTCTGCACTCAAATGATCATCATCTACTGGTACTTCATAAGCAGGATCATACTCTTCATATTCATCTTCATTGGCCTCTACTTCGTCCTCACTCTCCATTTCTTCCTCGATGTTTGCACTCGGTTCAGTCTTTTCCTCAGCTTGGGTTGGCATCGACTGTTGTGCTGACAGTTGTTCAAGCTGGTTTACTAGATATCAATTTAAAAACAACACTTCTGCATATTTTGAACTGTGATAGCCTTTTCAATTGTATGTATTTTTTGATCATATGGAATATGTAAGTTACCTTTACGTTTCATTTGCTTCATTTTGTATTTATTTCTTTGGGCAAATGTTTGCAAAGAAATTACTTTGTTTTTCAGCTTTCTGTTGTCTTCTATTAGTTTCTCCAGTTGATCTGAGCATTCTTCCTGTATTTTTTCCAAGAAAAGTATATAAATTATAAAAAATCATAAGCATTGGTTTACACCATCAACAACTAAAATTGGGAAATTTGAAACACTACTACACCAGCATTTGTGCTAATAGGTAAATATTGATACAGCATGTGAATGACTTTACATTTGCTGGCTTGTCAAGTTGAATTTCTTCAGGAATTTCAAGCTGCTTTGTTTCCCGTCTTCTCTTCTTGCGCTGAGTACCTAGAAACAGATGAGAAATTATCTTTGTTTTATTGCATTTGTAAGAATAATTAAGATTTTTTTCATAAAATGCCCGATAAACACATTTTTACCCGTGTTAGTCGACCGAGGTGTTTGCGCAGTGGTTTCTATGTCCATGTTTGATGTTTCCGTTTCGTGTATGTTGCTATCACACGTGCGTTCCTGATCCTGTATAGCTTTTATCAACTATGCAAAGACATAAATCGAAAATAAGCGAGTGAACATAAGCTACACAATTTTAGTCGATATAACTCGGTTATTAAAGTTCGTAAATATATCCAAAACAAAGACTCACCATGCGTCTATCCCTGGGACTTTGTACAGGTGGTTCGCTTGAAGATTCCTTCAACGGAGCATGTATGCTTGGGAAGACACAAATACCAAAATCGTCGCTCCTTAACTTGGGAAAATTATGTCTCTTTTGCCCAGGTAAAATTGAAAACCTTCGCTCGTAATCTTCAGGCAAAAAATGCGCTGAGCATAGCGTCGATGCCTTCGAAGGTTGAAAGACACGCTTTGCCTTTACGAAGTCTACCCAAATTTTCCTTCTCCGTTTAGCTTCAGGGCGATCGTCATTAAAAAAAGGTATAGTATGGAGACTTATACCCAAACTAAGAGACGATTTATTCGTACAATTTGCAGCTACACAGCTATTCACCATTTTTATTTATCGAAAACGCACGCAATATATGTAGATGCAAATATAAGACTAAAGTAATTCCGAATAAAGTGTGCATAGTTAGACTTTACACAATTAAATACTGTATATTTCGAGTCATTTGACTCATCTTCAGCAGAAATTTTACAAGTATGGCGTTAACTATAAGCGCGTACTATTTAAATTGAACTTAGTATGCGTCAGCAAAAATTACGTGAGCAAATTAATTTAACGATTACGTTACAAGCCAAACTGACTAATGAACAATATTGTGCTCTACAATATGGTTTGAAATATGGCATTGCTACACAACCGAAAGATTCAGACCTCATCGCATCTGCTGAGAATATTTGGGAACAAATCAATTCACATGGTTGGCTTAAGAATAGTTTCTTTAAGGTTGAACGAGCAAAGAATACCATACGTGCCTTTGTGTTCAATATCCTCGATTTTGACAATGCTCGCGTAAGAACAGACAACAAGAAAATTCAATCCATAAAAGATCTTCTCGATGAAAACGTCATTTTGAAAC
Organism: Muricea muricata; assembly: GCA_963855995.1. Lineage (NCBI taxonomy): Eukaryota > Metazoa > Cnidaria > Anthozoa > Malacalcyonacea > Plexauridae > Muricea > Muricea muricata. The sequence continues at coordinate 107,798,636 of OY979716.1, forward strand.
CAGATAAAGGAGAAGGTGTAGTCATTGTCAGCCGTGTTGATTATGTAACATCAATGCAAAAGTTGTTCTCAGATCGTAAACGCTTTCGAATAATCAAGGAAGACCTAACCCCAACCAGATTAAGTAGTGTCCAGAGATATTTGCGAAACCTACATAAACGTGGTGAAATCGACGAAGCAACGTATCAATCCATACGACCAAAATCGGCAAAACCAGCACGAGCCCACGGTTTACCAAAGATCCATAAACCGTTTGACGACATACCAAAGTTTCGTCCAATAATAGATACGACTGGTACAACGCATTACGGAATCGGCAAATACCTCAGTCAGCTACTACATCCTCTTACGATTAATGATCACACTATCAAGGACACGTTTGACGCTAAGACTCGAATTGAAACCATTGATCAATCCTATTTCAAACAAGGATACAAATACGTTTCATTCGACGTTGAATCATTATTCACCAATGTTCCTCTTGAAAAAACCCTCCAAGTCATCGAAAGGCGAATCTTTGATGGAAAAGAACTATCAACAACATTGAAAAGATCTACCCTACGAAAGCTCATACGTGACACATGTAAGAAAACAATTTTCAGTTGTAATAATATCTATTACGAACAAATAGACGGTGTTAGCATGGGAGGTTCCCTTGGTCCAGTGTTGGCGAACATCATTCTCACAGAATTTGAGAAAATCATAATTAATCCTTTAATTAGTAGCGGTATTATCAAATTCTATTGCCGCTATGTAGATGATACATTACTACTAATTAAGCATGATGATATTGATATGTTACTAGACAAATTCCATTCTTTTGACAATAACATCCGCTTCACCTATGACAAATTTTCTGATGAGCCACCTCATTTTCTTGACCTAAATCTTGACGACAACAAGTTCTCCTTATACCGAAAACGTACATTTACAGGACAATACACACATTTTGACAGTTTTGTACCATGGAAACATCGTATTGCTTGGATTCGCTCTCTCCTCAGTCGCATTCATAAAATCTGTTCACCTACCAAACTCGCACAAGAACTGCAAATTTTAAAGAAAATTGCTTCTTGGAATGGCTATCCCAAACATGTTGTCTCTTTACTAATAAAACGCTTCAAACAACACCAATCTACAAGCAACGAGGACAACAACGAGACAGAAACTAATGACAATCGACCAATATTATGGTTAGAAATGCCATATATTGGTACAAGAGGTGAACAACTATTACGTGGCTTCAAAAAGAAACTTTTACGTTGTCTTAACGTTAACGTACAAATTAAAACGAGAATAACAGCAACCAAACTAAACTTGTTTACTAACGCCAAAGATAAAGTTCCTAAGCAAAACAAATCCAATGTTGTCTACGAATTTACTTGTCCTAAATGTAATAGTAGCTACATTGGTAAAACTGACAGGACTTTACTAGAACGGGTGAAAGAGCACGCTTACAAAGACCAAGAAAGCGCTGTCAACAAGCATTTAAATTCTTGTTATGACACCAACTATTTGGACGGTAAAACTAACAATGAACTGACAGATTTCGTAATGACCAACTCAAAAATCATAGACTCATCCAATAACTGGAATCTGTTACTCTACAAAGAAGCATTACACATCAAAAGACGCAAATCCATATTAAATAATGGACTAAAGGCAAGCAGAGAACTGCAGTTGTTTAATTAATACCGCTGAACAATATAACAGCAGAGAACTTGTAACGTAATCGTTAAATTAATTTGCTCACGTAATTTTTGCTGACGCATACTAAGTTCAATTTAAATAGTACGCGCTTATAGTTAACGCCATACTTGTAAAATTTCTGCTGAAGATGAGTCAAATGACTCGAAATATACAGTATTTAATTGTGTAAAGTCTAATTATGCACACTTTATTCGGAATTACTTTAGTCTTATATTTGCTGAAACTATCGGCCGGTAAAGGATATGTAGATGCCAACTGTCAATATACAATGAATTTGCATTAAAGCCTATGTTCACGAGTACCTTGGATGACGTCACGAAATATGTTCGTTCCAGACTTCTGGTAACAACGGACAAGGTTAATCGAAAAGTGCTCTTTTGCCAACTTTAAACGGCCATAAAATACGGACGAATTGACCAAATCGAAAAATTTTTGGACATATACTATAGAAATCATGCCTAGATTTAACATCGCCAATAAAAAAATTTGCCTGTAGGGGCACAAGATGTTATATATATAAACGAAACGCTTTGTTTACATTTTGCATTTTAATATTTGTAAATATAAAATGAATATCTGACACTGGTTTGCTATCATTGAATTTCAATTGAGAAAAAGTTTCAAAGATCCGAAAATTTGGGCAATGTTTATATCCACGAACCCCTTAATTCTTTATGAGGAGAACACACGCACAAAACAGACTCTACAGCCAGTGGCGAAGCAAGGTTGATTATTGGGGAGGGGACACACATATTCATAAAATTATTCATGTTTACAGGCCACCAGCACAATCGATTAACTCAAAAGAATAATATTGAGCAGAACGAATATATGAATATGTGCCCTGCCCCATTATCAAATTTGCTATGCCACTTTCTACAGCATCTTTAAATATTAGGCTTTTAATATTATATTTTTGTACCTTCTTTGACTTGCCCCTATAGAAGTCAGCTTTGGTTGATAGGGTTATCATAGGTTCCAGTTATATATTGGGTTAACAGGATTATATCATGTTTATTCAGAGTGATCATGCAGTGCCCAAGGGGGTTGAAACCATGCCTTCACCATCACATGTTCTCAGTGTTGCCAACAAAGAGCTTGTTGAGGTTGCAAGGAGGAGTGACCCATCTGTGCTGAGGCAAAGAGATTATGCCGGTTTATCATCTGAAAGTTGGATGTCAGATATTTTAAAAGAGATGGAAAGTCGATGTCCAATGGTAAACAAAATCCTCTGCAGTCTGTTGGAATCCAACATTTATCCAGATAAGAAGAAACCTGGCATCTGTTTAATTTATGGCATTATGATGTTTTTACGTTGCCATGAATTAAGCAGAGTGCAAAGGATAAATTCTTTGCTGCTTGCGCAAGGCCATGCATCTGTTAATGTAAGTCTTACATTTTGTCGCTAATCATATTTGCTCAGTCTAATATTTTGATTGACAGTCTCCTCCTGATGTACAAGTCTGCCCCAATACTGTAACATATATGTTAACGTATATGCATTATAATTAACAATTAAATTACAAGCTCGAGATTTCTGTGCGGTGATAGTTGATGAGGGCGAAGCCTAGAAATAGAAATCCGCATAGAAAACCGCATAGAAATCGCATAGAAATCCGCATAGAAATCGAGAGCGCCAATAGAAAACCGCATAGAAATCGAGAGCGAGTAATCTAATTGTTTTAGTAGAATCAGAGGTCAAACATGGAATATTCAACAAAAAATTTGATTTTTAAGCAATTTTTTTAAAAGAAATCTCTATAGGAAGATGATTGTTTCGCTACTCGCTATCTATCGAGGAATAGATAGCGAGTAGAGTAACCAATCAAATTACAGCATTTGCAATAGTATACTAGTATGAATCTACTGGATGCAAATAAGCATGCATCTCCAAGGAAAGGCACCCCCAAAGGAAACTTTAGCATAGTCAACATAAATGCATTTTCCCCTACAAAGTTGGGTAGATTCTTTTTAGTAAAATGCATGATGAGGTGAAATCAATTAAATGTTTTAAATTTAGAATATTGTTAGTCAGGACTTATATGATAAAAATTACAATATTCTTTTATATCATATAAGAATAGATGAAAGAATATTGTCAATTTAAAAAATTCACCAGACTGAGAGTGCAAAATCGACTGACCTTGAGAAAACTTTCTTATTTTCTTCACAAGATGATTGTCAGTACTATTTATTTGCAAATGTGTTATGTTTACCCATTAATGTGCTATGCCAGAAATTTTACCACATTAGGCAAAAGAAGAGTTTTGGATGTTTAGGGGTTAACAATACTATTGGTCATTGTATCCAGGTGTATCTTCTCCTATTTTCTATTTCTTTAGTTCCATTGGGAGTGCATGTTGACAAGGCTACATATAATGTGCACTCATAAAAAAATCATCATTTAAAAAATCATGAAAAAACTCCATTTGACATGAGATGACTAGATACTAATAAAATGCAACAAAAGCTTTTAAAAAACAGTTCTAACATTAAAATAGATTTGAAGTTTTACAATTTTTTTCATAATTCCTTCTGTTGTAGTATTATTAATTTTACTATATTTTTCTACAGTTGATTGCTGATCTAAACAAGTATGGAATTTGCCTTCAACCAGCTAAGAAGTATGCCATTCTTGAAGACATTGGGACACATTTTCTTGATGAGGCAGTCAGATTAGTAAAATCTGGCTTTAAGTTTGTGTTTGTCCTGGACAACATTGACTGGGAAGAGAAAGCTCACGATATGCGACAGAATGTGCAAAATCGGAGTGTACATGCTGTTGCAACCAGCATTGTATTCAACAGAGTTCCTGACCGACACTTGCCCGACTCAGGTCCACAACAAGATCTTACGAAATGCAATATTTATGAAATTGTGGCTGTCAACACAGAAGATCAGAAAGAAATGAGATGTCGATACAGAGTAATTGTTGCAAAACTGTTATTTCAACACTTTGAAGCATTTAAAATGTTTCAACCATATGTGCCACAAACCACAGAGTGTGTTTACTCTAAAGAAATGTCAGCAAAGTCAGAGGTTCTTACCATGCCAGTGTTAATGAAGGATGAAAAGAAATACTCTGACTGTGTTGACATCTTAGACCAGCTGGAGACGTGGACATACCACATTTACTCAGCTGCTGGATTATGCTCTCCAGATAAAGAATCAGGTGAAGACACCATCCCTACAATGAGAGCCACCTCCCGACCAGATCAACCTGCATCACATGCCCCACCAGTTGCCACCAAAAGTGATCCATTGCATGGTGTGAAAATACCATGCTATGGTGATCAACTTTCTCGTGTGAGAATGGCTGGAGCAAAAGATCTCCGTGCTGGGTGCCATTTGGCTAAACAGAGGTTGGGTCACCTGTACCCATTCTGCATAGTTGACTGGCATACAAAGAGAAGCTTTTTGAAGGTACATATGTACATGTATTTACTATTGGTCTTATTTAATATTGTGTGGTGTGCAGCAAAATTTTTTGAACCTGATGTTTAGAATTGGTTAATGTAACTTAAACTGAGCAGAATATCAAGAGTGGTCCAGAATTCAGATTATAGAAGTCAGCAATATAGATGTATTGTAATTGCTAAAATTACAAGGGGTTATCATTCGACTTTTCACTTTTTAAGGCTTCTTGTGTGCAAGCAATTTAAAATATTTTTTTCTTTCTTTAGACCATATTCAAGAAGCTTTACAAGAACTCAGGCAGAGAAAGAGGTACCCTACGGTTTTTCCGTGAGAAACTAAACCGTAGGAATGTTACTGTTGATGTCAAACACTATGAGGATTGTGAGCAGCTGTTTTTGAGTGTTGGCAAGTGTTATGTTGTTGAAGCTCTGATGGAATTTTTCCAAATGGTGGATGAAAAGCAGGAACCAGGTGCAAACGGTCCTCATAGTGTTCATGCCCAGGATGAAGAATATCAGAAAAAGTACATCACTGACACCCTTGACAAGTTCCTCAATGAATATGTTTTTGGAAATGAAGATATTCCAACAACAGATGGTGTTTGGTGCTATGCTGTAAACATTCTAAGGTCATTCCTGTTGCTTGCAGACATGAGGGATGCTGTCTCCACAGGTAATGGCGAGTATCTCTCTACCCTGCGGAAACAGCTGCTTGCCCATTTCTTTTCTACACCAGGATTCAACAATTATGCCATTGAAATGTTCATCAACATTTTACAATGCCAGGTCTTATTGTCAGAAGCTGAAGCACATCGTTGCAAATGGGCTGCTACCGTAAACTGGAAAGGCGGTGCTGGCAAGAATATTGAAATTGACCTTTTCCAGGAGAATCGAAACTGTGAAATGAAAAAACTAATCAATTCGATGGGGGCAAACAAAACAGAAACAGCAATTGGAAGAGCAAGCAAGGCATCTGGAGGAGTGACAAAAATTGTTGAAGCCTTTGAGAGTCAGATAAATGTGCATCAAAAGCCTTCAGCACACTCCCACAAGTCATCAGCAGAAGATGAACGTGCAATCATCAAGGATTTGAGAGCTACAAGGCCATTCAAGAAGGAAGATGACAGAATGTTCCAGTCGTTTGCTGGTATATCCCATGAACCAGTCCATCCATTTGATGAAGAAAGGTTTAAAGAATGGATTGACAGGCATACAAAAAACATTTTGATGCACTACCCTATTCTAAATGATGAAGCAGAATCAACCGAAAGTGAGTAAGTTTACTTACTCAAAAATTAAAGCACAGGTGTTATCTGAACAAATATTGGTTTACTGCACAGTATAGGAAATGAACAGTAGGGCCACTCTGCCCCCTATTTTTATGCAATTGGCATGCCTGAGAACCTGCGTAATGAACATGCATAATGCAACATGTGTGGAGACACAAACTTCAAAAGTTTGAGTGATTCTTCTATTTATTTACTATTCTGTGCTTACAGAGCTAACTTTTTTGCCTATTATATTTTTTTGCATAAAATGAGTTGGGCAAAAAGTTAGTCGGGGGTTGTTGGGAAATCATGCACATGAAACCATAAATTACTTGTAAAATCTTTAAAAAATGGCATGTACAGTAAGCGAGAGAACAGTGAAAGCAAGAGGAAATTTCTGAAACTTTAATATAATAAGATATGAAAACTTACAATTACCTAATAGGATAAAAGATGAAAATTGCTGAAGTAATAAATGCATGCTGCATTTTCTACAAATCTAAACTATTGTAAATACAAGTAGAATTGGTTTTAAATAATTTACTGTATATAAAATTTGATTAATTAAAGACCAGGTCAAATGGGGATGAGATTTGCTACCTGCAAATTGCCACAATGACAGGATGAGTGTTTTGAGTTTTGACTGTCTTCATGTCAATAAAATACACAATTGTGTTAAAAAAGCATCAGGTACAGTGGCTAACCAATTAAGATCGCATGACTGCCAACTCTCATCCTTATTTGACCCGGTCTTCACCATGACAATCGGTGGCATAGCAAACTCAATAACTGAGGGGGCCTATATTGATATATTCGTGTTCTGCACAATTATTGTCTTTTGAAATCGAATTTGTTTTTATGGTCTGTGAACTCGAATATATGAATATGGGCCCTCTCAATTATCGAGTTTGCTACGCCACTGATCACAATGTACCAATAGGAAGGCACATTGTAGCTTAAGTTTTCTAGCACACTACTTACTATGTAAATACCATACTAATGCTTAGTCAAATAACGTATGATATACTGTTTCATCCAATGCTTAACGAAAGTGCTCACATGTTACAACTGATAAATGGTATACCAAACAGGAACATGTATCAAAATTGGGTTGGGTTTTTAGGTAACATGGAATATAACCAGGCTCATAATAACCTTGAATAAATGATGAGAAAAATTTGTCTTCTAAACTACCAAAATAAGGACTACATGTGTGTTTTCAAAACTGATTGAACCGATAGATAGAAAACCTCAGTTGTAATAAAGTCAGTTTTATAGTCAAAAGTTTAAAGTCAGTCAGGTTGTCAGGTTAATATATCTTGTATCCGATGTTGTTGGTATATGACCTATACTTAAATAAGTATGGAGTTGACTTGTGATATAGTATGCAACTACAAAATTGTTTTTAGTCTACACTTGAATTTCATCAATCAGTACTTCACTCAGTTGATGGTGTTTATAACATTGTGAACATTTGCATTGTTCCTTGCATACATTGCAACAGAGATGCATTGGCTTAACAAGAACAGTTTGTTCTGAGTCCATTGATTCCAGTAGTAATTTTCTGAGGCATATGTCATTACTTGAGCAAAAGTAACGCATGTCATCTTGCATTGTTACTCTGTTCTTACCAATATCTCGGTTATTGTAGAATAAGCAAGCTGATGATGGCTTGCCATCCCTTCCAGCACGACCAGTCTCTTGAAAATAGGCTTTCATGCTGCATGGAGGAACAACATGAAGTACTTGGCGTATATCAGGTATATCCACACCCATGCCAATAGCTACTGTTGCAAAAACCACACGGATAGAGCTACATGTCGAACAGAGTTGTTTCAAAATTTCGTCTTTCATCTGATTGGTTTGCGGGGCATGAAATTGTGCAAACAACCTGTTTGATGGAATTGGAAGTGAACCAACAGGAAAATATTGTTCAATACCAAGAACATACTCAAAAAATTTGTAGGCAAATCCACATAGCCTTAAGGGTACATACACTATGGTAACTGGATACTCATTTTTTGCTTCTAACAGACCTTTGGCAATTGGCATCAAAATAGACTGAATCGCATCAAAATCTTGTCCATGTCGAAATACTTTCTGATAGTAAATGTTTTTCCTGTCCGGGTTGCCGATGATATATTTGCAATTCTTTAACCCCAAAGAATCTGTAATTCCGTTCATGTCTGCTCGACTTGCAGTTGCTGTCATAGCAATACAAGGGATCTCTGGGAAAAGTGCACATAACACTCCTAACTTGCTGTAATCCCTTCTAAATTCGCTTCCCCTGCAATATATTAAAACAAACTACAGTAAAATTGTGTAATAGCACCATTACATGAGTAGATTGTACCTGGGCCCATTTACTTACCATTCAATGATACAGTGAGCTTCATCGACAACAATGGCAACCAGATTTTCTTGATAGGGTTTGCTCAACAATAATTCCCGTCCATATTTGCTGGAAATTAAACTCTCCGGGTGAGCAAAAACAATGTGATAATGTCCGTCACGTAATTTGTTTTCCTCGCATTGACTGAAATCGACATCAACAACTTGATCGTCAATACTATCAACATCGTCTGAATCAAGTCCCTTACTCGATTCCTTCATACTCACGACAGACGCTCTAATTCCACTTACACCCAAACGAGATATCTGGTTACTCATTAAAGAATTGAGTGGTGATACAACGATAACTATAGAGTCAACCAGTGTTGTAGAAATACCTTTTGATCTCCAACCAAGAAGTAAATCGCCTCGCAACTTCAATTTAGCGAACAACAGCATTGGCAAAAGATGAAAAATTAATGACTTGCCGTATCCCGTTGGCAAAACACACATCACATCCTGTTGCAAATATAGACTCTCTAGACAAATAACTTGTTTTGGCTTTAAAATAGCATTTTGGTATGCACTATTTAAAAGAGCAAATTCCAAACACGACAAAAAAACAATGTAATCCAACATGGCGAGCCGCGAGCGAAAAGAGAAATTCTGGTGTATAGTGGAAGCATGTAATATGATATTCTCCCCTCACCCCCTGAGGCGATAAAATGCTAATTAGTCACGTGACCAGCGGTAACCAGGGTTTTTCCTCGCCTTAGCGTGGTATAAAACCCTGGCTTGCGAGGTTGAACCAATGCCAGTTGAAGAGGCGTCGGTGTTCAACTCGAATGGTAGAGAGAAATCAGGGTAAGCCAAAATTGGTGCTGACGTAAGACATGATTTTAAGGTGTGAAACGCTTTATCGCAAGAGTCGTCCCAATAAAAACGTGCATTTTTATGCGTAAGCATATGGAGAGGTGATGCTATGGATGCAAAATTATGGATGAACCGGCGGTAATAGTTAGCTAACCCTAAAAAACTTCTGACATCACGAACGCAGCGTGGAACGGGAAATGTTGCGACTGCCGCAATTTTGCTGGGATCTGGCCGGATACCATCACGAGACACAACGTGTCCAAGGTATTCAACGCTGGAGCGCGCAAATGAGCACTTGCTAGGTTTAAGTTTAACATTCGCAGAGCGGAGTCTACTAAAAACATCATTAAGATCGTTTATATGATCAGCGAAAGAGCGCAAATAGACTATGATACCATCCAGATACACTAAGCAAATTTGGTATTGAAGGCCACGTAAGACAGCATGCATTAAGCGTTGGAATGTCGACGGAGCATTAGCTAACCCAAAGGGCATTCTACGAAATTCATATAACCCGCTATGAGTTGCAAAAGCAGTTTTGGGTTTCGAGTCATCATCGACCTCGACTTGCCAATAGCCTGATCGCAGGTCAAGACACGAAAAATATGAAGTACCGTGCAAACAATCAAGAGTGTCTTGGATGTGGGGAATTGGATGGGAATCTCGTTTCGTGACTTTATTTAACTGTCGATAGTCGACACAAAAACGTTCGGTGCCATCCTTCTTTCGGACTAAAACCACTGGGGCTGCCCATGGGCTTACAGAGGGCTGTATAATACCTTGATCCAACATTTGTTGTACGTGATGATCGATACTATTGCGTACTGCAGGGGACACGCGATATGGTTGTCGATAGATTGGTCGAGAATCACCCGTGTCTATATGATGCTCTACTAGGGAAGTGTGACCCAGTTCATCATCATTGAGAGCAAATATATCGTGATTATCATGCAACAGCTGATTTAATTGTGCCTGTTGTTTTTCATCTAGATCTGAATTACTAAGATCCACTGATTCTAAGAGTAAGCTAGCACGGTGTGACTTGTCTTGTACGACATTGTGTGTACCGAGAACAGAGACAATGTGGGGTTCTTCATAAGATGAAAACTGGCCTAAGTTCGTGCACCGGTAAATGGTGACAGGTTGTGTTGTTGGATTTATAATACGGAAGGGGACTGTAGACTGTTTTGTTGCTTTAACAAGAGTCGCTGCACCGCAAACCTGATATCGTGTTGCTAATGTGGGATTGGACTCAATTATGCCAACTAACCCATCAGGTGGTATATCAATATTGCATTTTAGTGTCGCTGGTATGATGGATTCAGTGTTTGGTGGCAAAACACATGTTTTATGCGCATGTACTGAACATGAAAGATTTAAGGCTGGATAGGGTGGTGGTTTTTCACTGGGTGGTAATAGTTTTAGTGAATGGTTGTCAAAATCAATCACAGATTGGTAGTGACCAAGAAAATCGGACCCAAGTATTGCGTCGTAAGCTAAATTTTCTATGATGTATGCATAAAATGTGTAGTTGTACTCTCCAATTTGGAAGGGTACTAGTGCCACACCTTTGATTGGCATGCTCTCACCACTAACAGTTCGGATATCTTGCTGAAATGTGTTATTACTGCGCATGTGCATACGGTTGGGAATTCTACTAAAAAGATTTTCACTAATTGTAGTAACGGATGCCCCTGTGTCACATAAAAGTGATGTCGGTATACCACTTATTTGGCCTTGCAGGAATGGACAATTATTGTGGAGTTCAAATGTAATCGAATTTACAGAATGTACAGGGTTTGTTGGAACAGAATATGACAGTCCTTCGAGATCAGGATTCAAAACAACAACTCTAGGCTCTTTATTTATTTCTTTATTGACCTCATTCTGCAAATCAACTGAACCAGTATATAACAAACTTACTTGCAGGGAGGTTGGTTCGGGATTAACGCACCGAGGGGTCTGACAGCTGTTCGACCCCGAGGTGCGTTAATCCCGAACCAACCGAACCTGCAAGTAAGTTGGGTTTTTATCCCATACTAGACTTATCTTCTTGTGTTGTTTTCCGATTCTCGCCGAGTCGCCGATGTATTTTGTCAACATTTTCTCTTCTTAAACTTATTGGTCTCTTAATATTTCTTTATCAGGCTCTCTATTGTCTTTAGTTTACAATTTTCCGTTTCTTTTTGCTTGGTTTCTGTGACGTCTTTAGCCCAAAAATGTTCTTTAAAGTGTAGGTTTAATCATCAGCTAAATTTTGTTCGCCATTGTTGTTGAGCAGTTTGAGGCGGACGGCAGCGTAAGCAGCAAGCAGGTAAGTTCGGGTTTTTGTAACCAATCAGAAAGCCGGTTTTATCGATAAAGAGAAAAGCGGGTAAGTTCGGAAAAAGCAGGTTAGTTCGAAAAAAACTTACCTGCTGAGAACCAATCAGAAGCCCGCTTTCATGACACATATGGGATAACATGACAAATCAACTAAATCATTACAGACTGGTACATCTATTGTACATAGTAAGGGACATTGTTCTCTAGCACTAGATTCAACTTTCTGTGGTACTTGCACACACGGTGACGCGGTCACCTCTAAACTATCAGTACACATTTCATTTACTGGAATTATATTTGCTGTATCACAATTTCGTTTAGATAGGCCAGAGGGAGTACCCTCCTCATAAAATATATTATCGGTCTTATCTGCAGTCAAACTGAAGTCAATATCTAAAAGATCGGGATGTATACTTGTTTCGCTAGAACATGGGAACTGTCAAATTTGTATTCATGCTCGTCAACTTCTGTATTAATCAATGTTCCGACTGGTATATCATTAAACTGGTTAGGTAGATCATTATCATCGGTGTCATTAGTAAACATTTCGAGACATTTATTTTCATCATATTTCTCTAAAGATTGTGCTTCCCTATCGTCCCGGCGTAGCAGTCTCAACACTCCCCCGGTCTCAGTATTCCCCTACCAATATGCGCATGCGCGCATCAGCGGTATCACATAGCAACATTTCCACCTGGTCTGAGTTATCCCCTCTTTCTTGCTGACTGTCGCTGAAGCACAAACACACAAACGCGCTGCAAAACCTATCGAGATAACTTTTAAAATGGTACCAAAGCAAGAACCTGAAGCTGGATGCAGAACTAGAAAGGATCGCTTTGCTCAACAGCAAGAAAAAGTTGATCGAATTGTCCACTAACTGCGCCATGGCAAACATCGAGATGGTTTGACCAAAAACGAACAACGAGTGGTTCGTGGCCAAGCAAAAAACTACAATTTGAATGAAACAAGTAATGTATTTTATAACAATGATCTTAAGATTATTCGTTAATCAGTGTTATTAATCATATATTAATACAGTATCACTGTAAACAGCGTTCACAAGCATTTTATTCACCTCTTGCCAGCGTGAGATGCATGTTGGCGTGCATGACATCTATTGACTTGACTTTCAGATGTGTATAATTTGATGATTTTCATTTAAGAAAATTATAATAAATCTCCAATAATACAGTTAACTGTCTTTACTTTGCTGCTAAAATTCGGTATACAGTATTAGACTTAATACAAAGTGACTTGTAATGACGTTTTGGCCAATTGGCCTACAGTATGCTATATAATAGACCATTTGCACATGACATCACACTGGCCACTTGGCATCTCATCATCAATATATACTTGTATAAATTTTCAAATAACGTAATAATTTTGATAAAATGTTAAAATAGTACCCTTGTTTTTGGAAAGAATCTGTGGGTTAACAATTATATACAGTATGACGTCTATAGTAGCATGTTGTAAAAATCATGCAACCATACAGTGTAGAAATACTACAAGTGTAGCAAGAGTTACAAAACATAGATAACCCTGGCTTAATCGTTACTTAGCTTGTTCATTATTTTTAGATAACGAGCTGTATTACACTGGGGGAAAGAAGGATGTCTGTAAAAAGGTTGTCCTTACTATAGAGGAAATTGGGGAGATTCTTCATCATCATCACAGCGAAGCAATGGGAGGGCATAGTGGTGTGAATGCCACGCTTAATAAAATTTCCAACTATTATTCTTGGAATGGCATGAAAGAAGATGTCCAAGAATATGTGAGTTTATAAAAGTTCATATGTAGTGATAACAAAAAGATTGTATTTGCCCTAAGAAATTACAGAATCTGATATGATCTTACTAAACAGTGGATATTTCTAAATGTAGATTGCATCATGTCATCAATGCCAGATTCATAGCAAATTGAAAACTCAAGCACCAGAGCTTATTCCAATAAAAGTGAATGAGGCATTGGAGCTAGTTGGAATAGATTTGATTGGTGAGTACAAGGATGAGCAGGCCTCTGAATTATAAAAGATTGGGTTGGTAAATTTTCTCAACTGCACATTGATGCCTCGTTAAAATTGTTAATTGTCTTTCTAGGCCCACTGCCAACAACTGCAGAAGGTTACAAGTATGTCTGTACCTTTACTGACTATTACACAAAATTTGTGGACTTTTTCCCGATCAAAAGCAAAGCTGCAGATGGTGTGGCAAAATGCATTAAGAAGTTTACATGCAGGTAACAATTTACTAATTATGGGCATAAAATACAAGCAAGTAAATGCCAATTGTATTGCCAACATGGCAAAAGGCACTCTCAAAGCCTGGTTATCTCAACTACCAGTACCTGTTACCTTATTTTATCAAATTATTAATTAAAAATTATCCTAATGTTTTTATTATCTGTAGATGGGGTGCACCCGCACGACTTCTTTCTGACCAGGGGAAAGTATTTGTAGCCAAAGTTAATGATGAAGTCTGCAGAGAGTTTGGCATCAAACGTTCGGTGACCAGTGCATATCACCCTCAGACAAATGGCTTGGATGAACGGACCAACCAAACATTAAAACAACGTTTATCAAAGCTTGTAAATGAGCATCAAAATAATTGGTGTGACTTTCTAGATGAAGTTGCTTATTCTATTAGAACACAGAGGCAAGCTTCAACAAAATACACACCATTTTATTTGATGTTTGGTCGAAATCCAAATTCAGCCCAAATGGTATTTATTATATTTTCCAACTGTTATATTTTCAATAACTCGAATGAATCAGAATCACATCTTTTTCTCACGTATACAAACTAAGGATAACAACAAAATAAATTAAGATAGTTACAAAGACAAACATACATATTAAAATTACTATATTGAACAAACATGTTCAGTGATCAAAGTAGCGAATTGCTTTCGAGTTGATCATGTGTAGGTATTTATATTGGCGAATAGATAAGAGATTGGCTATATTTATTCCTAAAAATAGAAACAGAGTTTGACTTTTTTATATTGTAAGGAATGATTGTGTTAATTTATTCAGATGACTCTGCCAAAAGGTATTCTGACAACATCTGTCAAAATACTCATGAAGATTGTAATTGCTCATAGATTACTGTTGTGAAGGATAATTCATCTGCTCCTGAAAGAACAGAAGAGCTCCTAGACCAAGAAACTGGAGAAAGGATAGCAAAATCTGAAGCCACTCGCCAACAAGTACATACACTTTATTAGTCTGCATTCTGCTTAGCAGACAGTTTTTTTTGTGGGAGGGGTCTTGCTGTTGGAAAACAGGCAAATATTTCATATGTGCAATTGTTGTACCTTTTGTGTAGGTTCTGAGCAATGTCAAACTTGCTCAAGAAAAACAGAAAAAACAATATGAAAAGAGGAAGGCCAAAGGAGTGAAAACATTTGATATTAAAGTTGGTGACACAGTTTACAAACGACAGATGAAAAATGTGTCCAGAAAAGGTGGAAAGATGGAACCTGGTTGGATGGGCCCATATAGGTATTAAACTTAAAATAGATTACCATTTCCTGCTTTTCAAAACTTTTCAACCCCCTTGCCCTATTGTGACAACTGTTTCAGAGAGCAAAATATGTCTGGTTAATAAAAACAAACACAGTCAATGACATATTATTACAAGATGCCATGCATCATCTCCAGAAGTTGTTATTGATTACCATCCCTAAAATAGTCATATATTTTAACTCGCTCATTATAGGGCTGAATAATTTCATTCAGGAAATTGACTACTTTTTTATTACTATTAGGGTCATAGAAATTGACAATATGCAAAGGGTAACCCTTGTTCCTCTTAAGGATGATGCAGCACCTCTCAAAAAAAAGGTTCCATATGACCAGCTGAGGCCATATCTGACAAGTGAACTTCATGATGGCACATCACCACCTGAAAGCAAAGCCACATCACCAACCCAAAGGAACACCACGTCACCATCTAAGGATGACAGTCGAGTACTGGCTCGTGATAGTCCACAACTCATTCATGACAGTCCACCACAATCTTACAATGGTGAAGACGAGACTATCAAGAACAAGACCAATGACAAGATTAACAACAGCAACAACCAGACTGGTCATAACAGGGCTAACAAAAATAATACTAATAACAATAAGTTAAAAAAAGATCGCAAACCCAATGGTGTGTGGAAATGTACAGCAAATGGAAATCCAGATAATTTGGTATCAACCATACTGAAAGATGACTACTGGCTAAGTGACCAACACATTGACCATGCACAATGGCTATTGTCCAAACAGTTCCCAGATGCAAATGGACTGCATTCAGTTTTGGCCTTTGCAAGCAAGCCCCCTAGAGTCCAGACAGGCGACAAAGGCTTTGTTCAAATACTGCATGTTGGTGGAAATCACTGGGTAACAGCCACCAACATTGGATGTCAGGAGAACAAAATTAAAGTATTTGACTCCCTTCATCAAAAACTTTCCAAGAAAGAGAAACAAAAACTTCATTCATGCTTAGCTGTGCTCCTTAACACTAGCTCATCAACTATTGTCACTGAGTGGCCATCAATGCAAAGACAAAGAGGTGAATCTGACTGTGGCCTTTTTGCTGTGGCAGTGGCAATCAGTCTCCTCAATGGAGAAGACCCAGGTTCAAAGAGCTATGACCAGAGTGTCATGAGAAGTCATTTGGCAGTTTGCTTTCACTGTGAAGAACTGGCTGTATTCCCAGAATCATCATCAAAATGTGGGACCAATGAGAAAAGGGAAGAGACTATCGAAGTATTCTGCCATTGCAGAATGCCATTCCGACATGGCGTTTTCATGATAGAATGTTGTGCTTGTTTGGAATGGTTTCACCGATCTTGTGAAAAAGTCCCAAAAACTGTTAAAGACAAAACTTTATTTCATTGTATGAACTGTAAATAGTTTCTTGATCAGTATGATTGTAAATAAGTGTGTAAATAAAATTATGTAATATATATATTAAATATTAGCAAATTCACAGATCAAATAACACCAAATGAAATTCTGCTGTGTGCTTCTTAAGAAAAATAAAAAAAATTATATTGATAATATAATTCATGACTGTTATAATCTATTTTAGAAATGGGATGACTCAGACTGGGGAGTATTGATACTGGTCGGAATGCTCCCCAAACTGAGGTATCTCCTGTTGTAGTTTATTTTAGAAATGGGATGACTCAGACTGGAGAGTATTGATACTGGTCTCAGTGCTCCCCAGTCTGGGGTATCTCCTGTTATAATTTATTTTAGAAATGGGATAACTCAGACTGGGGAGTATTGATACTGGGCTGAATAGAAATGGGATAACTCAGACTGGGGAGTATTGATACTGGGCTGAATGCTCCCCAGTCTGGGGTATCTCTTCCGTTATAATCTATTTTAGAAATGGGATGACTCAGACTGTGGAGTATTGATACTGGTCGGAATGCTCCCCAAACTGAGGTATCTCCTGTTATAGTTTATTTTAGAAATGGGATGACTCAGACTGGAGAGTATTGATACTGGTCTCAGTGCTCCCCAGTCTGGGGTATCTCCTGTTATAATTTATTTTAGAAATGGGATAACTCAGACTGGGGAGTATTGATACTGGGCTGAATAGAAATGGGTAACTCAGACTGGGGAGTATTGATACTGGGCTGAATGCTCCCCAGTCTGGGGTATCTCTTCCGTTATAATCTATTTTAGAAATGAGATAACTCAGACTGGAGAGTATTGATACTGGTCTCAGTGCTCCCCAGTCTGGGGTATCTCCTGTTATAATTTATTTTAGAAATGGGATAACTCAGACTGGGGAGTATTGATACTGGGGTGAATGCTCCCCAGTCTGGGGTATCTCTTCCGTTATAATCTATTTTAGAAATGGGATGACTCAGACTGGGGAGTATTGATACTGGTCGGAATGCTCCCCAAACTGGGGTATCTCCTGTTATAGTTTATTTTAGAAATGGGATAACTCAGACTGGAGAGTATTGATACTGGTCTCAGTGCTCCCCAGTCTGGGGTATCTCCTGTTATAATTTATTTTAGAAATGGGATAACTCAGACTGGGGAGTATTGATACTGGTCGGAATGCTCCCCAAACTGGGGGTATCTCC
This sequence comes from Muricea muricata, assembly GCA_963855995.1. NCBI lineage: Eukaryota > Metazoa > Cnidaria > Anthozoa > Malacalcyonacea > Plexauridae > Muricea > Muricea muricata. The sequence goes on from OY979716.1 coordinate 107,816,660, forward strand.
TATTCAGATAAACTCAGACTGGGAGCATTCGATCAGACTAGTCTCAATCAATACTTCGTAATCTGAGTTCTCTATAAGTTTTGAAAAATATACAAAAGTATTAAATCATATTTATAAAGCAATAATACGATATCTAGTAATGGTCTTACCATATCTAACAAGGTAACAATGATATGCTTTTATTAGAAAACGTTTGAAGTGCTTTTTTTTGTAAATAAGAAAGACGCAAAGCAAATACAACCACGCAAAAACCACACGGATAACCAGGGGTAACTCAGACTGGGGGAGCGTTGAGACCAGCTAGCTACGAGCTCAGCGGTCCGCTGTGTACGCGCATGCGCAGACGATCAAAGGGATAACTCAGACTGGGGGATTGCTGAGACCGTGACACCGGTATAAAGAAGCGGCAGTTAGTTTCCCGACCCTGGGTAGAATGGGTTGTTACTAGTATGCTTATAATAAGGACTGAATGTGGGAGCATCAGGACGAATGTGAGGATTATGCACAGAACGAACATGTGGATTAGACTGATGTGGTGCGTTAGGGCGGTCATGCAAAGGATATGGAGAAACTTGTATAGGCTGACGCTGCATGCTTCCGGCTCGGCAATTACGGGCAATATGGCCAACCTTATCACACTTGTTACATATAGGCAAACCATCTGTTGTCCTACGATTATGGGTAGAAGGCACACCAGAATTTGATGAGCGGCTTGTGGGTGTTGTTAAGAATTGGGTTTGTCGCCGTACCTCTTCCCGAACTAATTTTTGTATATGGCCTGAGTCATGCCTGAGGCGAGATGGTGAAGGCTGCTGTCGATAGTATTGTGTGTGGCTGTTATTGTGTGCTTCATGACTGGAATGCGGTATGGTTGGTTTTGGGTGATGATCATAAGCTGCCAGATTTGGTGCCTCATTGTGATGTGCACTACTTGTAAGTGTCTCCAAACTTTTGATAACAGATTGAAGCTGGGACTCAAGTTTATATTGAGCCAATCTGGGGGTGTTTATTGATACGGCCTCTTTCAGATGAGCCAGATTTTCTGCTTCTGCCAAGGTTTTTGGTTGCCCTAATATCACATGGCTTTTCAAATCTGCATGCAGACCCTCAATGAAATAATGCATGCCTTCGCTATCACTTAGGCCTAAACGTTTACACAGCCGCCTTATGTCTGCTGCATAATTGGCTAAAGATTCGGTCTCCTGTTGTTTCCGGGCTGACAATTGTTGTCGCAAAAGCCACATTGATGCGGGGTTACTAAACTGGTCTTTCAGCGCATTAACTAAATCATCATAGTTTTCAAAACAGGTATCAAGACTAGTATACCAAGAGCTAGCATTACCCTGTAAATAGAGAGGTAAAGCCCGTAGACATTGTTTAGAATCCCACCCACAAAATTTAGAATACCGTTCAAAGTGGCTGAGAAACGCAGTTATACCATCCGTGGGTTTACCTAAAAAGGGCGCGGGGTGAAGAACAGGGGCCACTTGTAAAGAGTTCTGTGTTATTAATGTTGCCAATTGAGTTCGTTGCTGTTCCTGTAACGTCAGGAAGTCAGTTTGTGTGCGTATGCCTTTTTCAGTCCTTTCAGCAAGTTGCTCATGGCTTTGCTGGTTTGTCTTTGTCGATTTCTCTATAGCATTTAACAACTCGGACAGTTTGCTTATAAGCTCTGTCTGCTCAGCCATACCCACGTTAGTTTGGCCTTCAGACCGCCGCAATGAGCTATTGGCACGACTGCGACTACGCGTAACTGGGCCGGACACAATGAAATATTTGTATAATTATGGTGCGCAATATAACTAAATGTCTACACTTTACACAAAACGGAACGAGAAACATACAACGAGAAACAACGTATTACATTAACAGCACAACTAACATCTATCAAACTCGCAATAATTCAGTAAGGAAAGGGGAAAAAAAAGGGAAGAAAAATATTTGCTTACTGACACAACATGTGGTTCGTAGTCAATTTCAAGCCAAAACAAGTCGGGAGTAAATATCTCGTACCTGAAGTCGGAATACTGTCTTTTACACAATAGTCGCTTCGCGCTGTCGTTCGAATTCCATGTAATCGATTCACGTCGTCTACGTCTGATACGAGTGCCAATCTAGATCAGGTCTTCTGCTTGCGCTTCTTCGTTTACTCTCTTTGTTGTCTTCGCCCGCGCCGTCCACCAATGTTAAACGACCCCTTTTTTCTATACACGGGATCGTCGGGCCGTTCTGGGGGAATAGCTTGTTCTTTTACAACTCACTCAAACGCAAGACTAACCACACTTCAACATGAACATTAGTGCTTTTATTTTTACGTTCTCTTCTCAGTTACGGTATTTGTGCAACTCTCTCTATTCTGAGCATTAAGTGCATATTAAGTAATACGATCGTTACAATGATTCTTTGTTAATTGTTCCGTGCAAAACAGTTGTGCATTGTGCTATGTGTGCGCATATCCGGATTATTGTTAATTAATTAGTTTCAGCTGTCATAATGTCAACTCAGCTAATCCCGTATAACAATAGAATAAACCAATTGCGTACTATTGTTTTCTCTGGATAAAATCATGATTTTACCCTACCTGATGCAAATAAAAACGCATTTCTTGGGTTTTGACATATTTTATGCTTAAAACCTAGCTGGGTATTATTAAAGATCGTGTAATGACTCGGTTTTTGTATAACTATATATAGGTTTTTAACTATATATAGTTTCTAAAAATGAAAAATATTGGAAATTTTGAGCGGAAAACTACCTTAAGTGAAACAGGGAGCTATATATATATACAAAGGAGCAATATAAATAGTTTGTCTACATGAAGATAATAATTCGTTGTGTTTATTGAGTGGCAAAAGTTAGGTTTACCTCCAATAAAATTTCTCCAATAAGAAAGATTGCATCTGTTTGAGGCGCTATTATATGATTTAGCTTGCTTCAGTACTTGATGTCAATAAAATTTTAATTGACTTAATTTGAATATATACGTTGATTACACTGGCGTCAATTCAATGCAAATTTTGCCCGTAGTTTGTCAGGGAGTCAGTCTAGTTATTATAAAGCTGAAACACATGGCAGGTGTTTGGGGGGTAGTGAGCTTGTAATAGACTTTACTTTGAGCAATTTACCAGTATTTTTTTCATACAGCTTTAATTGTTATTAATGTACCAAAGCTTTTAACCACCAAGGAACGAAAAAAAGGAAAACAAGACAAATGTTTTGTGTGGGAGAAATGGGTCAGTGGGGGTAAAGTACTCCGGTAATAAAAGCAATTACATATTATCATTACTAGCGTTATCATAGACTCATATACATATAAAAGATTATAACCAAGCGCGGTGTATACAGGTATGCGCCCGCTAGGAGACTGGAGGACTTTGTGGTTACAATCCCTCTCAGGCAATGTTAGAGCGGTTACGATCTCCCGTAACATTATCCTGTCCAAGGGGTTAAAATCCTCTTGGACAATCCCTAGAGTTTATATGATATGGACACTGGAGTGTTATTCTGACGAGGTGAGTGGGTGGGAAAATGTTTAGGCATCTCTAGTGCTTCCTATCTATGTCAAGACATATGTTGATTATTTTCAAGGTAATAATTACCGCAGGAAAATTTGCACACATTAGAGCTAAACTTTCAGGCTGGCTTCACTACTTTGTCGATTATTTCTTAGACAGAATTAATTACTTTATAGAATAAGATGTATAAATTAAGATGTATAAATTGAGATTTACTTATAGAGTTGCCCTTTTCGATTTAAAGATTTGGTCTGCAAGTAGGGTACTTTATTTTTTGAGCTAGAATCATCATCCACGCATAATTGCAAAGTATATTTAAGAAATATTGGCTTTATTTTGAACTCCAAACATGCTTTTGCAGCTTCACCAGCAAGCATGTTTGAGATTAATGAACTTCTCTTCTTGTATTTCTAACTACAAGTTTTTCTATCTGAAATATCAAAGGTGTCTTTCCTAAATAATTCACCGTAAACCGTGATATTTGTTGCTTTGTGTGGGAGCAGGAGCTCTACAAGTTCTGTACATTTTCTTATTATTCAATGTTAAAGATATATAAATATGGATGATATGATAGTCGTTGTTTCAAAAATGTGGTAAGTGACGTTAACGGAAACTAAAAAATATGCTCACTGCTACATTCCCTCAAACTGCTAAATTTTTGTTTTAACAAAAAAAGTTCTGAAGCTCATGGATTATTTACTGAAACTAGGTATTTCAGTATCAGTTGCAAAAATCAAAAGAAACATGACAATAAACATTGCACAATGTCTTTAAAATTTTCCCAATATAGGTGCAGGTACAATAATTATATATGTAGAAATGGAAAATTTCCTCAAATCATTCCCTAAGAAAACAGTAAATAGCTTTCTACTGTCTAGACATAATAAATTTAGCATGTAATACTGCATAACGATAACTCAATACTTTTTGACAATAGCTATAACTTTAAAATTGCAAATTTCTGATTTAATTTAACCTTTTGGTTACGAAATCAGTTCCAATAAAGACGAAACGAACAATAGAACAATAAAGAATAACATATGTCTGCAAAAATAGACGGTTATTGACGCTAAAGTAAGCACATCATGGACGCAAGTGAATTTCCTGTTTTTCAAGTACTACCATACACATATATTTTTCCTTTTTCATTACTACTCAAAACAGCATTCTTGACATACCGTGGTTTCGACAGAGCCCACTTACCTCTTCTTTCAATTTCAATTTAGTCGAAATCTCGATTTGTGTCTGTTTGTTGAGATTTGTCTCAACTCCAGTGGATTAAATGAGCTTCGAGTACAATTTTTAAAGTGGGGCAGGGGGATTCGAAAAACTCATCTATATGCTCGAGAAAGCTCGTCGTTTTAAAGCTTTGCATTTGGATCTGTGACACGCGCGGGTGCCAAATAAACTGGTAAATATACAGAAAAATTGAGATGAGTATATATCAAGGCAATAAATTTTTCAGCGTGCCCGTAAAAATATTTCAATTCTCAGACACGGAAAGTGAAAGACACTTTCTAGGCACTTTTTGAGGTCCCAACACATGGCCTATTACTGGCATTTATATCTGTCGTGAATGAATATTTCTAAGCTTAGATAATTTACTGATTGCTTTCATTCGATATACGTTTGTCGATCGACATTTTAGATCAATGCTACACCCAATTTCACGCACTTAGGAAGCCGGGCAAAGTTCGGTTAGCCTTTCCGTTTTTGTCAAAGAAGCAAAGACAGAACAAGGTTGAGAAAACAACGCGATGGCCATAAATTGGCCATAAATTGGAAATTCTTTTCACATTTTATCTTAGGTTGAATTGCTACAAGAGCTTGATGGTAAACATTCCAGGAAACGTACAAGTTGTTATTATAATACCAGCGATTTAGCATATTAGTATGTATATAATAGATAGGTTTGGTATGATGAATAAATTTAGCAGCTTACCCTTGGAAACCAGCGAGAAGAATGTGGCTGAGAAACAGCAAGCAAAAACTTAACTTGTTCATCTCGGAGAACTCTGTTAATGAATGTGAGCTGTTGATAAATTGAACACATTTTATAGCACCGTAATGGGAACATTGTAATAGCTGGACTGTACTGTACTGGACTGGACAGGACTGGACTGGACTGGACTGGACTGGACTGGACCGGACCGGACCGGACCGGACCGGACCGGACCGGACCGGACCGGACCGGACCGGACCGGACCGTACCGGACCGGACCGGACTAGACTGGACTGGACTGGACTGAGACTTAGACTTAGACTTAGACTTAGACTTAGACTTAGACTTAGACTTAGACTTAGACTTAGACTTAGACTTAGACTTAGACTTAGACTTAGACTTAGACTTAGACTTAGACTTAGACTTAGACTGGGCTGAGACTTTCCTAGTTTTTCAATTTAAGGCATTTAGATCATATTAGTTTATCGTGTTTGACTAAAACGTTTTTTGTTACTGAGAATTATGATTGCGAATAATAGTTAAGAGGAGAATTTTTTCTATGTCGCGTAATACGCGCTCAAAATCCATGACGTCGTTATCAATGAATTTTTCCAACATGGCGGCTGTCAAAGAGCGGTGTTCGTTTTGTTCTACTATGAATATTTAAAAATAAAGACGTATATGCTAATTTATATGGAAAAAAATTGAATTAATTAATAAATGTGTTATATTAGGATACTGATTTATTATCGACAGAGAAAGGGAAATAAAAAATTGCGTGAAATTGGCTCGATATTCGACGACGCGATTTAAGTTCAGTCATTCAGTTCACAACACGCGCGAAGATTTTAATACCTACAATGGACTTACCTCGGGGCTTTGGAGATGATCGATGTAAGATATACTGTTAATTTTTACTTGTATTTTGTTCTTTAATTTAAAATTTTATTTCTACCGCTGTGTCAACTACTGACAATCTATACATTGAGAGCCAGGGGCAAGCTATTGTTTTATCTTATTGCCCTACTACACTAGTTTTTTCAACAATCATCTAAGCTTATATTTGTAATATTATGAGGAAAAAGTCCTATTATGCAAATGTGTATTGGAAATAAATATCTATTGTCCTGCACACTTGGCAGTTGGTCCACTTGACACTTGTTAATTGAGATTGAGGTATATGCCCTCAATCCTCATTATTCCCTTTTTTATGTGTTTGCTCTTATTTCTCAATCTTAAAATGTCTTTAAAAATTAAAATGACTTCACAAACTACATCCAGCTTAAATCTGAAGTCATTCGGAAGTGGACGCCGAAAAGAAAATTTACTTTGAATCCAAGCATTGTTCAACTCATAATATAATGCAATATTTGCAAATAACCTTCCATCATTTCAATTTTTGTGTGCCTGGATGTTTTTCTCAATCCTAAAATGCATTTCAAAATCAAAATGACTTTACAAACTACATCCAGTTCAAATTTGAAGTCATTCGGAAGTGGACGCCGAAAAGAAAATTGACATTGAGTGAAAGCCATGTTACTGTTATGATGTAATATTTGCAAATGACCTTCCTTTATGTCAATTTTTTTGTGCCTGGATGTCTTTCTCAATGCTAAAATTTCTTTCAAAATTAAAATGACCTTACAAACTACATCCAATTCAAATTTGAAGTCATTTGGAAGTGGACGCCGAAAAGAAAATGGACATTGAATGCAAGCCATGTTACTGTTATGATGCAATATTTGCAAATAACCTTCCATTATTTCAATTTTTTGTGCCTGGATGTCTTTCTCAATCCTAAAATGCATTTCAAAATCAAAATGACTTTAAAAACCACATCCAGTTCAAATTTGAGGTCATTTGGAAGTGGACGCCGAAAAGAAAATTGACATTGAATGCAAGCCATGTTACTGCTATGATGTAATATTTGCAAATAACCCTCCTTTATAAATTATCTATTTTTTGTGCCTGGATGTCTTTCTCAATGCTAAAATGCATTGTAAAATCAAAACGACTTTACAAACCACATCCAGTTCAAATTTGAAGTCATTCGGAAGTGGACGCCGAAAAGAAAATTGACATTAAATGCAAGCCATGTTACTGTTATGATGTAATATTTACCATTTGTGTTACATTGTATCAATTTGTATTATTACTTTCACAGTGACATTTTACAAGTGCCATAAAGTCCAGCAGTCTTGGAAGAGAATTGGAACTAAGCATGAACTAGAAAAGGTATTTTCAACTCAAACCATTATTCATTGATTAGGCCATTTTTTATGATTTTTAAAACCAACCAAATTATGTCTCAGTGCTACTATTAACAGGTACTGTCCACACCAACAATCATGACTCATGTTCCTTTCAAATTGATTTGATCATTGTATTTTAAATGATAAAAACACATTTTAAACACATGAAAATAAACACATGGGTGGGTGGGACCTAATTATTGGGATTCTGCCCGGCCAGGCATAATTTAAATCATGCATATACTGTGTACCATAATAAATGTGCAAAAATATCAGAATTTCTAAGAAGATCTTTTCTTGCAGGCTATTAAAGAAAACAAAAAATGAAAGATGAAAATGAATATTTATTAAATCACATATTATTCTTTATGCTACAATCTATTCTTGTGTGAATATAATGAAAATGTTTATAACTTTATACAGTAGACAGAATATTCCACAATGTGCAGGTTTTTGTTACCCAGCACTGACAGAATGAGGTTGATGTTTTCAGATACTGTAATCATATCTTCAAGATTGTAAAAGTAATATCACAGAGATCTATAAAAAAATACTTTCATGGTTAACTAGTAGAGGAATTGATTTACTTCAGGTTACTGGGGGGGGGGGGGGTCTGAGTTAATTCGTAATTCGTAAGGCAATTATGAAAGAAAAAATAAAATATTTGGCCCTTATGACCATATAGGCAATTTTGTTTTGATGTCAACATGCTTTGCTCCTTGAGCCTGTCTGGTGTCTTTACTAATAACGCATGCTGCCTCAGTTGACTGTCAGGCCCTGCTTTATGACCAGTCCTGGTTCAGCAACCTTCCTACCAGATTGTTGCATCCACCATGCTGGTGTAATTCAAAACTTTACAGTAAACATATGACTGAAAATTTTATTTTCATTCCTAAAAAGGGCGTTTCAGATTATATAGCCTAAGGCATGAAGTTGTATACTGAATTTCTGTAAATGAGTAAAAAACTGAATGCCTGTAAAATTAGTAAATTGAAGTAAAGGGATTTAAAATTACAAATGCTCGAATTTTTCTTAAAAATGCAAAATCCTTTAACGTTTTCCATGTACTTGTGTTATTAACGAGTTGTGAACAAGCTGATCATCATCCAGAGGACGAAAGCAGTGGCTTTCAATCAGTTTTATTATCAATTTAAAATAACAGATAATTTTGCAGCTAAAATATGCTCACTCCTGAGTCAGATACATGTGCATATTAACATAATAATAATTCAAATAACGTCCATTAAATACGATATTACACTTACCACGTTATCCTTCTTTATATTTAGCAATGTTTTGCCGCATGACATAACCAAAAATCCAGTAAAATTCTGTTTTTCTTCGCAAATATTTTTGGAAAACTTTCAAAACAGAAAATGGCGGCGGCAGAACATTTTTTCGCGAAGGCTTGGTCGCTAAGTTTTGAGCGGTTTTCGCAAAAAATACGCGACTTTCTAAAAAATCTCCTCTTAATCAATTTGTAAAATTTATAGTTGACTGTGATGCGACAGACCTTTCGTGACAGTGTTTTTTTAAACCGGATTTATATAAGATAACATCAAACGAACTATGCCGTAATTAATGTAACCCGCTTTTGCGTGCACGCAAGTGTCATTGCAATATCAATGTTAGTAAACCCAATTGTTTTTAGTCATAAATATAAAATGTAATATGTTAACTCTTTTAGCACGACTTTCGTAATAATATTTTTTACCCTAAAGGCTTTATGCTGTAAGGTTTAAAAATATTTAGCATATTGATATGTATTAAAGCTGGATAGCGCATCTATTGTTGGGTTTTGAAGACGGAAGTAAGTCATATTTTTAGACTGTCACTTGTAGCCATGTTGGATGGAGGAAGGAGTGGTAAAGGCAGTATATCATACCGACATGTTGACTGCAATTAAAAGGTATTAAATTGAAAAATAATTTTGTGGAAACACCACGTCAGTTCAGTGGCGTAGCCAGCCCGACTATTTAGTGCCGCTATGCAAATTTCAAATCACAATTATTATTCCTTTCTGTAGAAATTGTTGTTCTTGCAGTCGATGACAATGAACACAAAAATATTTGCACAGCTAGACTAAATCTGCTGTCTGCTTACGCTACTGCGTAAGTTTACCATCGCAAAACTTTCAATCTGTAAGCTTAGATCTTCATCAAATCCGATCTTACGGATCATTCCGAGCTTACGGATCAAAAGCTTTGTGATAATAAACTTACGTGTTGTTTCCACAAAATTATATTTCAATTTGATATTAACCATGCAAACATACAAGGAACTTATAAAAGGTATTAGTTTCAGTCCAGGAAAATCAAAGCAATATAACAATAATTTTTTTGTTGTTGCCCAAAATCTGGACAATAAATCGAAAGCACGAGACCACAATCCACTAGCCTAGGGTATTTTCCTAAAAGAACCGTGGATACGAGGTTGAAAAAACAAGTATAAATGTTACAAATTGATAACCTTTTATTTGCAATCATAATTTTTAATTAAAGAAAATGTTTTAGTCAATCATGATTGTAAACTTACATGAAACTGAATGCCTTAAATTGAAAAACTGAGAATGTCCAAGTCTATGTTGAGTCCAGTCCACTCTAGTCTAGCCCAGCTCAGTCCAGTCCAGTATGATCCAGCTATTACAATTTGCCCTCAGTAATGATAACCTTTAATGGCACAGTATATGGTATCAATTGTATATTTCTGGATGACATTACCATGTCTATAAATAGTTCTATTGTGTGAAACAGTCATGATCAGTATATGACTATAACCATACTGTAAAGATGTGTAATTACAGCTGTTATGATACATACGGTGCATGTAACTATATTAATTTAAATGCCACATCAATTTCTCCCTGTATCTGCATGCTTTATCATATCTTTTCACTTTTGAGAAGGACTATGATATTCTGCAAAAAAACACATATATGTTGGGAGTAGAAGTATGCATATTTTGGATACCTAAATGGCATGTCCTTCACTAATTTCATGAATCTCCCTATATATTCCATAATAGTATACTGGTAGAAAATTAGACCCTTTAAATTCATATTAGTTGCGACATATTGTATTAATTTGAAACCCTTACAGCTAGAATTAATGGCTTCTAAAAACAAAATGCTCTGTATACACAGGGATTTTATTTAGGACGTTATTAAGATAAAATCTATGCAGCAAATTAAAATATAGCCAGATTAGTCATGCTATCTAGGTAAGGTAAACATTATGGACGTTATGGAAAATATTTGCTACAAGGACAGAAATAATAAATCAAGTTTCCATTATGGTACTTGAACTTGTCAACGTTTGATAAACAGAACCCCTTCTGTGGTCAGATTTTTTTCGGTAAGCAAAATTCCAACATCCGGTTGTGCAAATCTCCGATATGCGGACGTTTCAGGCAGTAAATCAAGTTTTGGATATTTTAAATCCCATTGGCAGAGCAGATAACCGACTAAGACAGGAGGACGCCTTATACAAATTCATGACATGAGCTGGTTTGAGAGTTCAGAATTAAGGACACAAGCTGTATGCAGATTAGTGAAGTCAACATATATAACCTCACCTTTTGTTCACGTGTAAATGTAGCGGTCCAGCTTATTTTCGTTAGTCGTTCTTGGAGAAGCTGACAATAAGAGCGAAACATCTGCACAAAAAACACGATTTACAAGACCATGCAAACAACGAACGAAGAATATTTGAGCTGAAGACCTCGCCTATGAAAAAATTAAAGCTCGTTCATAACTGTACTCCTCTGTCAACTGTTCCTCAATAACTTACGCACCAGCACAAAATCAAATTTCTTTTACGAGGTACGAAACATGAGTAGCTTCGCGTACTTGCTCAAATAGTCAAAATTTAGGAAATTTGTTGGCAATATTTACCTGACCTGCAGCAAGTTAACGCTAATACTAAATGCATTACCAATTTGAGGCAACTAATGAAAATGATTTGCCCAAGAACTTGCTCATAGACGAGCCTGAAGATAGAGCTTTGTTAATTCTTTGTTTTTCTGTATTTAATCAATATATTCAATCTTCAGTATAATTTCTTTAGTAAATGATGATTTTTAAGTATTTTGATTGGTTGCCTGTCTAGTAAATAACTAGAAATACATGCATGCATGCAAAACACCTCGCCTTAATAAATCAAAAAATGCAACTATATTCTCGGAACATGAAGTATTCTCAGAATTGTTGTTATAGCAACACGCCGACATGGCAGTTTTTAGTAATGCGTTCTATATTTTTTAAATAACTGTGAAAATAATGAAAGAATTACCAGTTTTAATGAAAAAAATACTTAATTTATTAAATTTCTGTAGTCCGTATGTCATCATGCGTAGTGTGAACTTTGGTACCGTATGAAATACAATTTATTACGCTACATTATTAAAACGTTTTCATGAATATTTATAAACTATTAAATCTTTTTTTTGTAATAAAAACCATTTCAAGCCATGCATTTTTTATTAAAATAGCTACGCTCGTATTTTTTACCTGTAATTCCTTTTCACACTTACAATATAACTACAGTCTTGCTTTTACAAAACAAAGAAACGTAAACCAATTAGAAATTAAAATGTGGAATATTACGGCTACTGAATAGTCTGAATATGGCAACCTTTTATGTACGTTTCCGTTCTTGTTCCTTCAGTTGGCGCGTTATTCGTCGTCTTTTTCCGTATTATTGATTTATTTTTATTGTTTTTTAATGATTTCGATTTGTTTCCCCACAGATTTCATGACATTTATTTTAAAAAACCCTCGGAATTCACTGACGTCAGCTAAAAGGTCGAACGTCCAAACCAAACCAAACCAACACATAATGGCGGATGACTTTCGGATTTCAGAATTAGTAACCCTCGCCCCGGGCTTCGCCTGGGCAGCGCTCGGCGCTGCGGCTCGAGGATTATGAGGCATTGTTTACTATTTGACATTTTTCAAAATTGCCGCTAATGAAAGTGGTTTTAGTGCTTTCTCGAGATTGACCTCACTGAAGAAGAGGGCCTATGTTACTTCTTGTTGGTCGATTTGGTTTTTTGCTGATATATATAAATTAGAAATAAACGAATTTTTCGTCACTCATGCCGATGACTACCGCGAAATTACGGATGGTGGGAACTCGTGTGGGAATTCACATTCTGACGAACGTTTAAAAAACATGTCGAAATCAAAAGCTACTTTTTTCTTCATCTTCGGCAAAATTTGTCCACACTTGGAACGTTAAAACTTCCACCCCTGCAGGTTAGTGAAAATATCATCGGCAAAGACCAGTTGCCAGAGAGTTGTGCCAGAAATAGATTTCAAATACACAACTTGCCAAACGTCTTTAGCGGGGATATTTTGACAAAATTTACACAAAAATTGCTCCAAAAGAGAGAAAATATTTTTTTCTTTTTTTAGCCGAAGCAACGATTCAGCTAAACGCTTGAAAGTGCCTCAAAATTGCGATAAACCCGCCTTGTTGACTCATTTCGCAATACAACTCCGTATTATTTTTTGAAAGGCGGTAACCGGAAGTAATTTTCCCGTGGATAGTTGGACTAATTTTCCCGTGGATAGTTGGACTTGCTATGGATGTTGCAGAATGTTGTTGGGCTTTAACAAATAGTTATTAGGCTATTTTATGTGATGAATGCCACATCTCGTGGTACGAAACTAGTTAGTAATGAAGATGCCTAGTGGAATTATTTGAGTCGTATATATATATATATATATATATATATATATATATATGTATATATATATATATATATATATATATATATATATATATATATATATATATATATATATATATATATATATATATATATATATATATATATATATATATATGTTTCAATAAGTTCTCCGTGTCGTTCACACGTATACCCTTTTCAAGATATATACTTACATACAAATACAATAACCTAGAATGGCCAAGAATAACTTGCTATTGTCCTTCCACTCACAAGCTACATTATAAAAATAATGCTCCAGCCCTTGTGACACTGGAAGGCGGTTTAAAAGTTGGTTGGACAATACTAACACAAGACACTTATAATCTTGATTGAATGTTAGTTTCGATCAGGGTGTTATGGGATCGATTTCAAGTTCAGGGTCATGGTCAGATGTTTTCAAGGCGAATATATTTATAACTTTACCTTAGCTATGTGCCACACGACTCATTTCATCGTCGTCATAACTACTAACAATATCAGGAAATATACGTATAAAGATTACAGTTAACCGGACCAAATTCTTTAGGTTATAAGGAAAACTGTGCTTACAATCTAGTAAGACTACCAAATAGTTGTTTATAATTATTCCAAATAAATGGAATTTGTAACACAGGTAATTTATATGTTTCAATAAGTTCTTCGTGTCGTTCACACGTATACCCTTTTCAAGATATATACTTACATACAAATACAATAATCTAGAATGACCAAGAATAACTTGCTATTGTCCTTCCACTCACCAGCTACATTATAAGAATAATTCCGCCTTCCAGTGTCACAATGGCTGGAGCACTATTTTTATAATGTAGCTGGTGAGTGGAAGGACAATAGCAAGTTATTCTTGGACATTCTATGTTATTGTATTTGTATGTAAGTATATATCTTTAAAAGGGTATACGTGTGAACGACACGGAGAACTTATTGAAACATATAAATTACCTGTGTTACAAATATATTCCATTTATTTGGAATAATTATGAACATATATATATATATATATATATATATATATATATATATATATATATATATATATATATATATATATATATATATATATATATATATATATATATATATATATGTATATATATATATATATATATATATATTTTGTCTATTGTGTTTAATTATATATTTTGTCTATTGTGTTTAATTATATATATATATATATATATATATATATATATATATATATATATATATATATATATATATATATATATATATATATATACATATATATATATATATATATATATATATATAATTAAACACAATAGACAAAATTTTGCTGTCGCTACTCTGAGTTTCACGCGGTTAGGCGATCATCAGGCAACTGACAGATAAGTTTAATTATTCACATATATATTATTTACAGGTAACATGAGCCCAAGTGAGGTGTTTATTTGCATGTCGGCATTTGTTAAACAGTTCAGATCTCTTGTTCAAAATGTTTTTTCTTCGACCTTTGAGGATGAGTAATTTTTCTTCTAGGCAAAGGCGGCATTTTCTTGGTCCCGTTCCGCGTGTTGGAATTTGCCTGATGATGTCCCATGCTATTGTGTATTCGCGCTTGTTGTCTTTTAGGTTCCAAACGTGTTTAGATAGTTCGGTCTCGTTTTTGTACTTTCTGTTGTTGAGGGATTTGCAGTGGTTTCGGTACCTCGTTTTGAAATTGTCTCCGGTTACACCGATGTATGTCCTTGTCTGTTTGCTTTCAGTGGTTGTTACTCTTGCTTCGTAGAGGACGCTGCTTTGTAGGCAATTGCCTTTTACTGGGCATTGCATGGGGTTTCTGCAGTTACATGGGTGGGTGCTGTTTGTGTTAGGTGGGTTGTCCTGGCTGTCATGTCGCTTCAGTATTTTGTTGTTGTGCCTTTTGATGTAGGTTTTCATATTTTCACTGCAGCTGTAGCTGACTCGAACAGTGTGTCTGTTGAATAGCTTGTGTAGTCTGTTGTTACGCGGAAAGTGCTTGTCGATTAGTTGCAGGAAATGGCGCGCGATGTTGGTTTTAACGCTTTTGCTGTAGGGCGGGTTATACCATATTATGTGGCGTTGTCGGCGTCTGCGTTGTGTCTGGGAGTGTTTGCTGCTTTCTGGGGGTTCGCACTTCAGCCGGTTGTTGAAATCGCTTCGTTTTAGAGCATCGTTGTAGGTTTGTGCTGCTTCGTTAAACGTTTCCTTATTGCTAGATAGTAGGTTGATCCGTCGGTTGATAGAATGGGGGAGTTCGCGTATAGTGGGCGGGGGGTGGTTTGATGAGCGGTTGATGTAGACAGGGTCGTCGTTAGGTTTTCTGTAGGGTTTGCAAATTCCCTCGGTAAGGTCGAACGTTAGGTCGAGGAAGTTGGTGCGTTGTTGGTTCGTTTGCACGGTAATTTTAAGTCCGAAGTCACTGAATATACGGATAAGTTCCTTCCTTTCTTTGTCGCATAGTCTTCCTGATCGTGTGTTGACGACTGCTAGGCCATCGTCGCGGTTTAATCCTACATTTTCTCCGAATCTTTCTTGTAACGAATTCAGTATAAACAGACCGACTAACTCGCAGACTTCGGCACCGTCAAAGCTTCCCATTGTTACGTCGAAGACGCTGTCGGTGTTGCGTTTGGACCATGATTGATTTTTGTGGAAAAGAAGGGACTTGCGTGCATGCTTAATTATGTTGATGTCTTTCTCAGTGATATCTGTGAATTGCCTTGCCCATGAGATAGATCGGTCGAGTAGCTGTTCGGAGATCGAGGGGTAGAAATCTGTGATGTCAAAGGATATGAAGGATTTTCTTTCTTTGCAAGGGATAGATTTAAACCACGAGATGACATCGGTGGAATTGCGCCATTGGCTTGCTTGTGTTTTCTGTCGTATAATCTTGTTTATGTTGTCCAATATGGATTTGCTGACTTTTCCAAGGCTGCTTTTGGCAGGATTGATGAGGCGGCATTTAGGGTTATTCTCGAAGTCTGCTTTGTGGTCCTTCAGTGAAATGAATGCGGGTGTTTCGTTCATCGGGTCAATGCGGTTTGTGATATAGAGATTACTTCATGGTTGGTAAGTGCGTACGATTTTTATTCACGAGTAGTGAAGGATCGTTAAACGAACGAGTGAGCGCAGCGAACGAGTGAGTTTAGCGATCCTTCACAACGAGTGAATAATAAAAATCGTACAAACGAACCAACCATGAAGTAATTTGTTTATTATATGAGTATAAAGATGAGTGTATAAAGATACGGATATACCTTACTGACAAAAACAAATACTCCAGCAAAATATTAAAATGGAATTTCTTACCATTTATTGCTTTGTTTTCTTGCTGAAAATGAAACCATGAGGTTTATTTCAAGTTAATGAGGCCACGAATGTTGTCGTTATGATTTTAGGTGGTTGTTTTATCAGTGAAATTGTCTTAAATCTCTCTTTTCGGTGAGTTAAAAAATACTTGTAAAATCAGACTCCATGTTTACACTAGCCTGCGAGCAGGTGTTGCACGTTCGGGTCAGCCAATCAGAACACTGAACGATAAATTTTCACTGGTGAAAAAACATCGTTCGTCCAATCAAAGGCCGTGAACGATGATTTTTCACCGAGTGAAATTTTATCGTTCTTGATGCCGATTGGCTATTGCTAATTTGGAACGATTATTACGCACAGCCTTATCGATGAATAAATCTCTATACTCATGTAATAAATTCAGTTCGCTAGCGATATACGCGATAAGCGTATATACGTGATATACGTGATATTCAGTTCGATAGCGTGAAACTCAGAGTAGCGACAGCAAAATTTTGTCTATTGTGTTTAATTATTCGCTCTACCAGTAATGGTATCGAGCGCTCTATACTTTCATCCTGAAAATATAACCTTCTTGGTAATTACAATCAGTATATATATATATATATATATATATATATATATATATATATATATATATATATATATATATATATATATATATATATATATATATATATATTTATATATATATATATATATATATATATATATATATATATAAGCGAGAAACTTGAATATCAACGATTTGATTCAAATTGACCAAACGCTTTTAAAATCGTTCAAATTGAAAACGCAAGATTCAAATGGATCAAACGGACTCCATTTTATTCCATTCGACACATACTTGTCAAATGGTATCATGCTGTGCATAATGTAGTGTGCACTCTGTCGAATGGATCAAATCGACACCATTTGAATTCCGTTTGACCAAAACCTTGTCAAATGATCAAATGGTATCATGCTGTGCATAATGTAGTGTGGACTCTGTCGAATGGATTAAATCGTTCAAATCGACACAATTTAAATGCCGTTTGACAAACGCTTGTCAAATGGCCAAATGGTTAAAAATCATACCGCACCAAGGCTGCGCCATTGGCTACGAGCGCAATGTAAATTCAGGTTAACCAGCTATAAAGGAAAATCGGCGTGTTCACAAAATTAATATTACGGCAAATTATATACATACCAATGCCTCGTTCTTTGTAAAAACTCACTGCGTAACCCGTGGTGGCCGCTTGGCACTGCCGAATTCACCCGCCTTACAATTACATTATTATATATATACCAATGCCTCGTTCTTTAAAAACACACTCAGCCGCGCATCGTAGCCACCTAATATTTACTATATTCAATTACATTATATACCTATGCCTCGTTCTTTAAAAAACACACTCAGCTGCGTAGCCACATAATATTTACTTTATTCAATTACATTATATATCAATGCCTCTTTTTTCAAAAACACACTGTAGTTGCGTAGCCATGCGATATTTTCTTTGATTAAATCAGTGTGTACCTTCCATAGAGTGTCTGATAAAAATACCTGGTATCACAGTGTCACCCGTGTGAACCAGGCTTATTAAGTAAGTGACCGCTGTTAAATAATGCCTTAGTACCGCTTTCCGTTATTTAAAGTGTCCATTAAGCTGACGATAGTATTATACCATATATGCGATATAAGGAGCGCAGCAATTTTTTGTGTCTTGTTTAATTTTGCGGCCTTGCTGCACAATTTTCGCAAAACAATTCATTGCTGTTTACGCCGCGTTCGCTTTGGAATGTTTTCCTAGTATAGCTGCATGCGTTTGGATATCGAAAAATGCATCAGAACAAAAAATTTATATTTCGACAAAATCGAGCATTATTAATTGTTCTTCCACTAAGCCGTTTTATTGATTGATTGGACATAAATTACAGCCAACAAACACATATATGCAGTAACATAAATGATCACATAATATTTAACTTTCAGCACATATACAGTTATAGTTACACAAGTTTTTGCAACGTTTGTCTCTCGCACAAGTTATTACAATTTATTTTGACAACGTGTCAAATAAACGTGTTGGTTCTCGCTGAGAAGTTTATTCTGTAAAGCCCGAAATTTGGTATGTACTTCCAATTTATTATTAACCGAACATCGATACGATGATACTACAAATTATTATACATGTGCGGTCATATTAACCTTTGCGCACATTTGACTATGGATTTGATCCATTTGAGTTTGACTAACTTTCTTTAGACGCTTAAGTACACAGCAACGTACCATTTGACCATTTGACTTTGCGTTTGTCGAATGCAACACAGTGGTGTCGATTTGATCAATTTGATCGATTCGACGGGCCTTGCTTGGATCTTTAATGCCCATCCAGTTACCCACCATTTGACTATTTGACTATGTGTTTGTCGTATGGAATACAATGGTGTCGATTTGATCAATTTGATCGATTCCACTGGCCTTGCTTGGATCTTTAATGCACATCCAGTTGCCCACCATTTGACCATTTGACTATGTGTTTGTGGAATGGAATACAATGGTGTCGATTTGATCAACTTGATCGATTCGACTGGCCTTGTTTGGATCTTTAATGCACATTCAGTTACCTACCATTTGACCATTTGACTATGTGTTTGTCGAAAGGAATACAATGGTGTCGATTTGATCAATTTGATCGATTCGCCTGCACTGCAAAAAATTCTGAGTAAAAATAACGCAAACCTTTGAGTAAATGAACGCACCCATAGTTACTCGTGATTTTGAGTAAATTATACTCTCAAAATATTACTCAAAACCACGAGTAAAAAACTACTCAAAATAATGGCTAAACGGAACTCCGAATTTGAGTAATTGTACTCGAAAAATGAGTAAAAGTTACTCAAAAATTGAGTTCAAATTGCTCAAACAAAATGCACCCATATTGACTCCTAACTTTGAGTAAATGTCCAATTTACTCAGATTTCGAGTAAACCTACTCACGACCACGAGTGAATGTTACTCAGAAGAGCAACACGTACTCAGGCATACAAACATACACAAAAAATCTGAGCAAACTTGTAAGGGGTCGTGGGTAAACTATATACGCACTAAAAATGGTAGTTAGAATACATCTTCGAAACAAGTTACTTGAGATAAAACTGTAATTAATCAAGTCAAATATAATACTACACTGTAAAAACAGATTGGTTAAAACGACCAAAAAAATTGGTTGTTTGGATGCATCTGAGACAGCCAGCTTAAATTGGTTGCTTTAACCAAAAAAATAATTGGGTCATTTTTACCAATTACATTTTTAGTTGTTTTAATCAAATTAGGTTTTGGTTAAAATGACCAATCTAAACTGGTTGTCTCAGATGCATCCAAACTACCAATTTTTTTTTGTCATTTTAACCAATTTAAAATGACCAAATTTAAATTGGTTAGCCATTTTAAAATGATTAAAATGACCAGCTATTTAATGCAAAGATTTAATTTGTGTTACAAAAAGGTGAAATGAAATTAAGTAACATGCTTATGATATTTGCACAGATTACCCCCAATGCATAAACATTTATTTAACTGTTGACTGGACAATGAATCATAAAGATATTTACAAAGCTGACTCATTAAAAAGTGACCAAACTGCAACTGACAGCTATTATACTGATGATCAGCTCTAGCCTGAAAGCTATATTATTATGCATGGCCCATATATGCTGCAAAAATAAGTTGTACTGAACTGTAAATGGACATGCAGTAAATGATCAGATCTTGCCATTTCATTCAAGAACAGTAAAGTGTGAAATGTTCATATCTTATGGCGTTAAACAAACTATACCAAACATCAGCATGCACATAAGCTTTGAAGTTAGAGCAGTTATTTAATATCCAAATAACAGCTATACAGCTACTCACAACGTAAAAAACTTTTTTGACTACAAGACAGCAGTACCAGCATTAAACAGTAATGCATGCCAGCTTTCCCTTTCAATTTTATCATACCATACTTCTGTTCAATGTTTTGGGGTTTGGCAGCCAAAAAGCCTGGTTTTAGGCAACAAGGACATTCAATGTTTGTAACTAACCTAGTAAATTAATTACTTCTATAATATCCAAAACTGGAGTTGAAAATTGTGTTGGAACTTCCTGTCTTTCATAATCTGAATACTTTTGACAGCAATCAGCAACTTGCAACCAATTGTTCGAGCCTTTTATTCAGTGACGGAAGCATAACCAAAGATGTTTCCATGCATTTACATGCAAAATATACTTGAATCCTGCAATTTAATAAAATCTTATGTTAGAATAACCAAATAGCTATATAGCATATAACATAGCATCTATAACAATACAACATAACTTAGTTATTCATTGCAACAATACAAACAAGAATCTAAAATCAACTTTCTAAATAAAATTTACTGGTGTTTTGCCAAAATTAGAAGGGAAAATAATGCAATGTTGGTGACACTCCTCTGTTAAGTGCAATAATCTGACATTAAACAAAATATAGTAATAAAATGGTATGCTTTGGTCACATTGTTATTTATATTTATTTAGCTTTAGAGAATTGCATTAACAGATTGTTTTTCTAAGTTTTGAGAAGTGCACATACTGTAGCACTTCTGTTGATGAATAGAATTGTATATATGGTCAGGTATAGATACACAAATCAAACTAATCTGGCATAAGAGTTTGTCAAAAATACATATTCAAACAAGGAGTTCATTACTTCTTTTAAAACAAGAACTTGAAAGTCGAGCATGTAAGATGCTTTAAATCCAATAGTATGATGGAACTTTTTGAATGAGGTTATTTTTTATATACATGTAAGCAGCAATTTTCTCTAACTTATGATTTTATGGTGTTTTCATTATGGCAGGCAATTTTACTTGCCAAAGGGAGAGCAAGACTCAACTAAATACTGGGCTAACACTTGATATCAAAATATAATAAGTGTCACATAACTAATACAGGGCAAACATCCCAGAAAATTTGCTGAGAAAGAAATAGATAAAGTTGGTAGATTCAAACTGCATTACTGCATCTTTGACTGATTCAAACTGCATCACAAACCTTTAACTGATGCAAGTGTTAATATACATCCTTATAATGAACACTACCATCCATAAGAGATATTTAAATAAACAGTAACTTATGTAAGTGGCACGCTTGATTTATAGAACTATATGTATGTATATATATTGGTTGTATAGTCTGATGGGCATTCAGACATGCATTCACAGACATTCAGTATCTGTCTGCATATAACCACATCTGGCTATCTACAGCATACAATTTTTACCGTTTGTAGTTCTTTCCATTCAAATAAAACCTTGTATCAAGGCAATGTGTGAATATCAACGTTTTATTTCAAATACTGTCGCGCGAAATTCAAATATATATAAACTGGAACAGTATATATATTGCAGTACGAGAGATGTAATTTCTGATCTTCTAAGAAGGCCTTTTAGCATTCGCAATCCGACTGAGCAAAAGGCTATTGTAAGAATGCAGCAACCGAGACCGAAGCTGCAAATCATGTCTAGAGGTAGGAAGTTCCAAGAGTCATGGTACAGTAAGAAGGACTGGTTGTGTGCTAGTGAGACGAGGAAGTCTTTGTTTTGCTGGCCATGTTTACTCTTTAATAGTAAGTCGGGCCGATCTACTTGGACGCATGCTGGTTATGTCAACATGCACGGTTTCTTGAGCGATTGCCAGAAGCATGAAAGGTCTAAATCCCACATGGAGTCCTAAAAAATGTGGAAAACCTTTCAAAATGACAGGCAAGAAAGTGTGGATGTGTTGTTCTCCAGGGCTAGGAGGGAAGCTGTGGAAAGGTACAACGAGGAGGTCAGGCAAAACCGAGAAATGCTAAAAAATATTGTTAATGCTGTACTTTACTTAGCAAGGCAGGAAATGGCATTCAGGGGGCACGACGAATCTTCTACCAGTTTAAACCAAGGTAACTACAGGGAGCTTTTGAAATCTTTTGGTAAGCTAGATTCTGTGTTTGACAGGCGTTTGCATGGCAGGCTTCAGGAGGCAGAAAGGTGCGAGTCTTAGGGTGTTTTTACTGGTGTTTCATCTGATGTCCAGAATGATGTGATTGAATGCATAGGTTCGGTGATTGAGGATCAAATTAATAAGGAAGTAAGTGAATGCCAGTTTCTTAGCATCCAGTGTGATGAAACCATGGATGTGTCTGTCAAAGAGCAACTGAGCATTATTATTCGTTTGGATAGAGGTTATGAAATAGTTAAAAGATTTTTAAAATTTAATAATGTTAGCAGAGACCGCACAGCTCTGGGAATGGGTGAAGTTGTTAAGGCTGCTCTAAGTAAGTTTGGTGTTTCCGTTAAATCTAAATTAATCATGCAAACATATGATGGAGCTGCTGTCATGAGTGGTCACCTCAGTGGCTTACAGACACTCATTCACCAAGATTACCCTTTTGCCTTTTTTTTTCATTGTGCTGCACATCGCTTGAACCTTGTTTTGTGCCAGTCTGCTCAAGATATTAAACAGATTAAGTGGTTTTTCTCTAAAGTTAATTCTTTTTGTACATTTTCCTCATCTTGTCCTGATAGGAAGGCATTTCTTACTTCAAAAGGTATTAATATTCCTAGTCCAGGTGAAACTAGATGGTATTTTAAGGCCCGAGCAGTCTCTGACATTTTTAAACAGTATGAAAAATTACAAGAAGCCTTCACTGAAATTCAAGATAACCCTGTGAGTTTCACTGATGAGACTGTTTCTAGGTCAGACAATCTTCTCAGTGATCTTGAGTAATTCCTTTTTTGGTTTTTACTGGATCTTTACAACAGAATTTTAGAAAAGTCCTCAATTTTATATGCCATACTGCAAAATAGGTCCACTGATTTTTCATATGGTGTTAAAAAACTTAGACAATTTGTGAATTTCTTAGTAGATGATCTTCGCAATGATGATGCTTATGACTCTTCCTATGCAGCAGCTAGGACAAGAGTCCCTGTTACTCAGGCTGTTAGGGTTGCTTCAACAAGATCTGGGCAAAATATTAATCATAAACAGCTTTTCTTTGAAGTAATTGATACTATTGTTTCTATGATGAATCATCGGTTTGAGGATGTTGAAAGTTTCTCATTTCTTGACTTAGTGAATCCAAAAATCTTTACTAAGTGGCAAAATGGTATTCCTTCTGAGATGTTGCAACAATTAAGGGAAAAGTATGGTTCACTTTTTGGTATACCTAGTCTTGAAAACCAACTTATGTTTATTTACAAGGATCAAGATTTTCAAAAGGATAACCCAATGGAACTTCTGAAATATATTTTTGAGATGAATATTCAGGGGTGTATTCCACAAGTTGTCAAATTGTTGAAATTAAATGGTGTAATTGCTGTTTCTAGTGCATCAGCTGAAAGATCCTTTTCATGCTTGGGTAGGGTAAAATCCTATCTTCGCAGCAAAATGAATGATGACATGCTTGGTTGTTTGTGCAGAGTATCTATTCACAAGGACATCCTTCAAGAGAAGGAAGATAAGAAGCAACTCTTTGAGTTGGTTTTAGAAAAGTTTGTTCAGAAGCCCAGGCGTCTCAATTTTAGATACCGATAGATGGCAGTGCACTAACTTATACAGTGACCATTAGTCTTCATTCTTATTTTGTTCCATGGCCCTGTAGTAGATTCACAAATCACAAGCCAACCTTATTCCTTATGTAATGGTTCTGTGTCACTCTAGTCTCTAGTACACCTTTATTATTTTGCTGTGTCTGTATTTACCTTTATTCTTTTGCTGTATATTTGCCATGGTGAGACCTGTGCTAGTCAACAGGTTAACATGTCTGATGTCTTCATCATAACAAGACACTCTACTGGGGCTAATTTTCTATGACTGTTTACTCTGTCAGACCTGCCTGCACAGTAGTGCTAACATGAAGTATTCCTGAACTTTTACATATCTAGAAACAATCAGAATTACATAAAACCTTACTTAGAATGGGATGGGGGTTGGGTAATAAGTGGGAAGGGGTTAAAGGGTTCGATATGACTGGGGTGATGTGCAAAATTGAGCAAATTGCATGTCCATGAAATGTCCCAAATAGTCACCCTTTTCTAACCAAACTCCTTTCACTTCTTGTGAAGGTGTGAAAGGCGGGTTGCTGGCGCCTTAAAACTGCAGTTTGCTCATTAGGGTTGTTCATGTCGGATTCACAGATTGGCAATAATTGTTCTGTGTGTGTTTCCTAGGCATGCTGATGAGCCCTGACATAGGGCGAAACAGCCAAATTTGCGATTTTCTGAAGAATATTTATCCCCATTAAACGTATTTTTTTACTGAATAAGGCAAATTGGTTCTTTCTTAAAGTCAAACTCAAGCTAAGAATTCCATGCTCAAATCGCGGGAAATGCCATTTCCGAGCTCCAATTTTTAAAATTTTCCCGGGGGAGCATGCCCCCGGACCCCCCTAGAAATCTCGCGCCTTCGGCCCTCGGGCATGACATACTTTTTTCACCTAGCTTCGCCACTGTATCTTTGCCAATTTTCGTGATATGCCTCTCTTGGTGTTTTCTGCTGCTTCGTTTCGAACGCTGATTTGAATGCTGTCGCGGTTTTTATCCCACGCGAGTCTAAGTAGCTTTGTCTCCCCCGTCTTCACTCCGAGTTGCTGTTTTGCATACGTTTGATCTTCTTCTATCTTTGTCGTGTTTTCCGCCTCCATCGCCTTCGCGTTTGAGTGCCATTTGTGCAACGGAAATCCAGCGTCGTCAAAGATCTCTTTGGCTGTTCTCTTCAATTCGAGGGCTTTTTTTTACAACTTTATTTGAATACGAAGCTATTTCACTTTTCATAAAAATATATAAAACTATTTACAAGGAACAAAAAAGAAGGAAAAGAAAAAAATTAGTGATCTTCCAATAGGCCGTATATAATACTATTAAAAAGCTTAATATAAAACTACAAGTAATTACATAGTAATAAGGCGAAGCTTATTTTTAAACGACTCAATAGATTGAGGTTTTTTAAGGTCACAAAGTAAACTATTCCAAGCCACCGCACCCCTATAACTAATAGATTTTTTCTTGAAGTTGGTGTTTGGTTTGGATGGAAGGTAGTTAAAATGCATTTGTCTCGTTTGGCGATTGTGGACATCATCCACTCTTTGAAATAGGTTAGAAATAGAGCTTGGAGCCATTGCGTTTCTGACTTTAAACATTAATGTAACTAGTTGTTGGTTTCTTCGAATCTCCAGATTTTTGAGGTTTAGATTTTGTAAAAGAATATGGGAACGGATATCGTATCCACACTTAGTCATAATGCGTACCACCCTGTTTTGTAAACGCTGTAGTTTATCTGAAAGTGTGGATCCGAGGCCTCCCCATACCTGTGAGCAGTATTCAAAGTAAGGTTGCACTAATGTTTTATAAGCAATTAGTAAAGTCTCGAGGTCTACAAATTCTCTCAGCCTTTTGATAACGTTCAGGCTTTCATTCACTTTGTTAGATAATGCGTTAATCTGTTCGTTCCAGCTTAACGTTTCATTAAGCATTAGTCCCAAGGATTTAGTTGATTTAACTCGTTTAATTTTGTTAGCACTGAGATAGATTGTGGGTTCTGGATTGATGTCCAATACCGGCAATCTGAGTCCGATGGACAAATCCATCAGACAAGTTTTACGATGGATTCGATGGAGTTTTTTTTTTAAAATACAGAGTCACGTGACAAACATACTTATACATTACGTAATAAATTCAAATATTATAACTATGTAATCTACACAATATTCGGTAAGCTTAGTAAGATATATGTAAACATGCTAAACGCTTACTTTGCTGAAAGTATCTAAGTATGTATTAGGCATAGAAAATAGAAACTCTAGGTCCCTTAGATTGTCCGATAGATCCATCAGACAAAAAATGACGTCATCACAATGTAGGTTTAATTCAATTAGGGATTTCCGCATGCAGCCTGCCTGGTGATTGCACTAACCTCCTGAAAGTCAGATTGTCAGATGGATCCGATGGATCCATCGGACAAGCTTGTTTTCCGTGGGACAAAAAATTATCCGATGGAGAAAAAATGACGTCTCACAAGCTAGGTTTAATTCAATTAGGGATGTCCGTATGCGCCCTGCCTGGTGATTGTCCTAACCTCCTGAAAGTCAGATTGTCCGATAGATCCGATGGATCCATCGGACAAGTGTGTTTTCCATCGGACAAAAAATCATCCGATGGAGAAAAAATGACGTCATAACAAGCAAGGCTTAATTCAATTAGGGATGTCTGCATGTAGCCTGCCTGGTGATTACTCTAACCTTGTGAAAGTCAGATTGTCCGATGGATCCATCGGACAAGCGTGTTTTCCATCGGACAAAAAATTATCCGATAGAGAAAAAATGACGTCATCACAAGCTAGGTTTAATTCAATTAGGGATGTCTGCATGCGGCCTGCCTGGTGATTGCCCTAAACTTATGAAAGTCAGATTGTCCGATGGATCCATCGGACTAGCGTGTTTTCCATCGGACAAAGAACTATCCGATGGAGAAAAAATGACGTCATAACAAGCAAGGTTTAATTCAATTAGAGACTTGTGCAAGCCGACTCCCTGGTGATTGCCCTAACCTAACGAAAGTCAGATTGTCCGATGGATCCGATGGATCCATCGGACAAACGTGTTTTCCATCGGACAAAAAATTATCCGATGGATAAAAAATGACGTCATCACAAGCTAGGTTTAATTCAATTAGGGATGTCCGCATGTTGCCTGCCTGGTGATTGCCCTGGTGACTGTCCCGTCAGACAAAAAAAAACCGATAGAGAAAAAATGACGTCAAGAACAGTCGTGGGTATAGGTAAATTGATATTAGCTATGACATTGACCAATCATTTTGTGGCAACTTGTCTCTGTCGAAGTCTGAAGTGCATGCTTTAAGTTTGTTATCGATGGCGAAATTTTTAGACAATCCTTCATGTTTATCAAGACTGTTTATGGTTGTGAGCGTTTTGGGTCGTTTGTTCCCTCCTTAGCGAGTGTTTTTAATATTGTTCATACGTTTGTTTGCGGTGACGATGCTGGGCCTTCGACAACAAACGCGAATGAATCAATACCGGATGGCGCTGTAAATGTTAATTCGGAAACGAAGGCATTAACATGTGCAAAATTCTCTGCCTATGTTGAAAATATTTTTTATTCATACCCCGAAGCATTTGCTGGTCGTGACTCTTTTAAGTCTTTTGATGCCTTTTGCGGAAACAAAGGCTGTGTGGTTTTAGTGCGGTTCTCATAAGCAACGGAACATCGTGTCGAAGTTGTGCCCGAAAACTTTTAGCACATGCGACGATCGATGGCAAAGATGTTGTAATATACCACATGACTCGTGGAACATATATTGGAAGCAGGTTTACCAAGAAATGCTCAAAATGTAAAATTCAAGACAAATCAGGACAAGTCTACATTGCTATATGTGACAATGAATTTAAGGACAATGCATTAGAATGCATTGCATTAAAGAATAGTTCTTAATATATAGACGTATTTTCATGTAATATCATTTGCGGCCTTTCTTTAATAGATTTTTTATCCGTATGCATGGTTTTTTTTTAATGAGAAGCATCAATATGAACGACTCAAATATGGTTTGGTTTGGCATTGCTATAACATATGAAGCTTTTGTAGGTTATAACGTACTTATAACCCTTTGAAGGCCAGCATCTTATACAGGACAGTAAGAACAAAGATATTTTTACAAAGAAAGAAGACACAATAGGAGTACAATCAACAAAAGAAAAGGATTTTGACAACTATAAAGTACTTAAAATTATTCCGAATAAAGTTTGCTTAATGAGGCTTACATGTGCAATGAAAACAATATATTTATAAACTGAATCGATTCATCTTCAGCAGCAATTTAAATTACAAGATATGTGAATACATAGCAAAGCAAGATTTATGTATACTTAGATTTCTATACGCATACTAAGAATACGGATTTATCGCAACGTATACATGCACAGGGCCAATTAAATAGCATTGGCAAGTCACATTTGTAATTTTGAGTGTACTTTGATCTAGGTTTTTTAAAGAACGAGGTGAACGTATAGATATATGGCTACATAAACATCAATAAATATATAGCTAAAGTTAAATTTTCAAATAAGGAAACATTTGCCATTGAACCAAATACACTATTTAAGCCTAATTAATTTATAAATATAACTACCTTGTTTTTGGTAAGGGTTTTTCAGGGAACGAGCCAAACATATATGAACACATACCCAAGTGACATTTATATATAGTTATATTTATACAGGGTGTCGCAAAAAAAACCAAAAACTATTGAAATCACTTATGTTAACATTTGAATGCCGTAGCACTTGTTAAAGAATTAAAATATCTTTGTAAAGTACGTTTGTTTTGCTCATGGGAATATTGATAAAAACCAAATTGAATAGGCTAAAATAACCCATGCGTATTACCATTAATTATGACGGTTATGTCAATAGTTTATCCACTCGTGGATTCAATTTAGTGCTAGGCATTGAAATTCCAACAATAGATCATTTTCAATAGTTTTTGGGTTTTTTTGGGACACCCTGTATAAACAGGCCCAGTAAGCCCCAGTTAATTTGCATTGTCAAGTAATATGCCAGTGAACAATTATGCAGGGTTCTTAAAAAGCGAGGTGAACATAAACATACCTAAAATGCATACTTTTGTCTAGTATTAACTTGGCAAATATACTTCGTATACTTCGTATTTGATAAGAATTTTTCAGAAAACGAGTAAGCACGGCCATTTACACGAAAAAATAAGGTCGCGTCTTGATTAAGTCCGTCTTATCCAAGAGGCGAACGGCACTCGTATAAATGATCAATTTTTGTAAAATTACGACTTATTTTGGCACTAGAAACACCTTTTCTTACGTTAGTCGCAACTATAACATTCGACAATAAACAAATCCACCTTTTATACGAGTGTGTTTGTGCCTTAGATAAGACGGGCTTAGCATTCGCGACTTATTTTTCCTCCTATAAATGGCCCTAATGACATATGAATCATACACATAAAAGTAAGATTTACATGCACTTAAATTACTATAAACATACTAAGAATACGAATTTACCGCAACCTATATATCCACTGGGCCAATTATAGGTAGCATTGGCAAGAAATATTTGCAACTAAAAAATTTGATGCAGGTTTCCGTGACCAATCAATACATTATTTATTAGCTTAATTCTAAAAAGACCGGCCTAATCGATATGGGGTTTTTCAGAGAACGAGACAAACAGATATAAGTACGCGGCAATTAAGGCACAGTCATTGAAATAGTTTTATTTCTGGACAAACTTCAGTACGGGTTCAAGCCTAAAGCCTCACACAGAGGGCGAATTAAGTATAATGTTGCCATTGGCATGTCATATTTTGAATTGTGAGCGAACTTTGATATAGGTTATTCAAAGAACGAGGTGAACATATAGATATCTGCTTAACTAAACAATAAATATAAAGTTAAATTTTCAAATCAGGAGACATTTACCATTGAACCAAATACACTTTTAAGCCTAATAAATTCATATAACTAAATCATTGTTTTTGATAACGGCGTTTATCAGAGAACGAGTCAAACAGATATGAATACATACAGATGTAACATTTATATATAGCTATATTTCTATAAACATGCTTGGAATAAGGAGGTTCTTTCACCACGTATACATGCACAAACCCAGGGGTAGGGCAAATTAACTATAATGTACGTTATTGCCATTGGCAAGTCATAGCTATTTTGAATTGTGAGCGTACTTTGATATAGGTTATTCTGATTCAAAGAACGAGGTGAACGCATAGATATATGCTTACATAAACATTAATAAATATAAAGTTAAATTTTCAAATAAGAAAACATTCACCATTGAACCAAATACACTATTAAACCTAATCAATTTATAACTAAATGATACTTTGTTTTTGGTAACGGCGTTTTTCAGAGAACGAGTCAAACAGATATGGTAACATTTATATATAGCTATATTTCTATAAACATGCTTGGAATTGGTTTTTTCGCCAGCTACATGCACAGGCCCAGTTAATGAGCATTGTCAAGTAATACTTGCGAGAAAATAGTTTGATGCAGGGTTCTTAAAAAACGAGGTGAACCTAAACATATACCTCACGTGCTTATAACTAGCATTAATAAGTATTGATATTTTAAAAGAACAGAGGATTGAGCATTGAACTAAAACGCATGTTATTAACCTAGTTTGTAAATATACGTTCAGTATGGCATTTTTCAGAGAACGAGCAAGCACATATCAAAACCCATGCATGCAAGTAATATTTATATAGCTATATGTTTCTAAACATACATACGATACGGGCTCATGGCCACGTACATTAATAAAACGTGAATAAATTTATTAAAGTCCTATAAACATATCTTTCCAACGCAAACAAATGAATTCATACAGATACAGATTCACTTTATAGCTGTGTATATAAACATACTTATAATACGAGCTTATCGCCAAATGTATAAATGTAAATATGCTTTGATACGGGTTTACCGGCTGCGCATACAAATAACAATTGTCGCAATTTATACTTAAAATATGAAGTCCATGTTAAAGTCCATATTAAATGTCCATGGGGCATCAGATAATTATTTGTCCTGTAGCAAACGCGCTTGTCCGACCTGGCTATATTTATAAATATGTAAATATATGCCATATTGCTATGCTGAAACATACTTTGAATACGGATTTATCGCCACTTACATACACAGTTCACTTTATAGTTGTGTATACAAATATAACAATTCTCACAGTTCATATTACTTTGTTCTTGATAAGGATTTTTCAGAGAACGAGTCAAACAGATATAATAAATACACATTCAATTAAGTTACTTATATATATATATATAGAATACGGGTTTATCGCCACATATATAATTGTATAAAATATGCTTAGATACGGGTTCACTTTATAGCTGCGCATACAAGTAACAATTGTCTTAATTCATATTTATGATATGAAGTTTTAAATGCCCATCGGAAAATTATTTGTCCTATAGTAAACTCGCTTGTCCGATGGATCAATCCGATCCATCGGACAATCTGAGTTTAACTGATATCTGCTTCGCATGAGTCATGACGTCATTTATTTTCCATCGGAAAAATACTTCTCCGACCGAATATACGTTTGTCCGATGGATCCATCTGAACCATCGGAAAGTAGATTTGTCCATCGGAGTCAGACTGCCAGTATTGGACATACATGGGGTTCTGCTTCAACTGATCTTAGTCTTTGGTGCGATCCTATTATCATATATTCTGTTTTCTCAGTGTTTAGACTCTATTTATTTTTTGACAGCCAATCAGATACATTTTTTAAATCATTATTTAATGCATTTGTGATAATGTTTACATCCGAACTAGACCTGTCTAATTGGGTATCACCAGTGAACATATTGCACTTAGCATCACTTAGGCAATTTGGGAGGTCGTTTATGTACAATAGGAATAACAAGGGCCAAGTATTGACCCCTGTGGTATTCCACCAAGTACACTTGACGGTTGAGATAAATTCCCATCAACTTGACAGTACTGTGAACAATTGGATAAATAAGATGAAAACCAATTGTGGGCAGTACCAGCTATATCATAACATCTTAGTTTCTTTAACATTATTTGGTGATCAATTGTGTCAAATGCTTTTCCTGAGATCGAGAAAGATGACTTCATTTAACTCACCAATATCAACATTGTGGTATAGTCTATCAGTAATTTCTAGTAAAGCAGTTACAGTAGAATGCCCTTGTCTAAAACCATGTTGAGAAGGAGATAGTATGTTTTCATTTTGCTAATATAAATAAAGTTGACTATGGGCAATCTTCTCCATTACTTTAGCAATGGTTGATATAACGATATTGGTCTGTAATTATTCATGTCATGATTTAGACCTTTTTTGTAAATTGGTGTGACTTTAGATATTTTCCAGTCGTATGGGAATGTTCCCTGTAATAGCGACTGGTTAAATATAATAGACAAATGTTTTGTTATAAATGGTGCTGATATTTTTACAAGTTTAGCAGGAATTTTGTCAGGACCTGTTGCCTTGTTAGTGGAAATATTAGATAAAAAATTGAATACTTCATTTTCAGTTACTTCACGAAATTGAAATTGAGCATTACAGGATTTGATATAGCACTCAGGTTGTTTGCTGGCTTCGGGAATTTCCCGGCATGCACAGCCGTTGGCCGACCTCAATGAAATGTTCGTTAAAAGCATTTGGTATAGGTCCTTTGAGTGTACTAACCGCTCCACCAATTAGGTCATTGACATATAAGCTCTTTTCGATCTCCGCTACTACGTCTGGATATTTTTGCCGAAGGCTTTGCAAATGTTCCTTAATCACGCCAGCAAGTAAGAATGGAGAGGTTGCCAGTCCAAAGAGTGCACGGGTAAATCGCAGAACTTCGATCTCCTTGGTCTGCAGGTCTTTCAGCCAGTGAAACCGCAATACGTCTCGTTCGTTCTCTCGAATTCGCACTTGCTTAAGGTCGCGGTAACTGCAATTGGATGAAATCTATTACGAGCCAATACGTTCCACAGTAGGTTTTGCAAGGGAGATCTAGTCTTAAGTGATGGTGCTTTGAGGTTGGCTCGTGCTGAAGCATCGTACACTATTTGCGTCTTCGTCGTCTCGGCAGATTCTCGAACAACAGGCTTGTGGAGAATGTAGAACTCCTTGCCAACGGCGTCTTCTTCAGTCACGCGTTCAACTATTCCTTGGTCGATTTGGTCTTGAATGATTTTGTCATATGTTTTCAGGATATCTTGTTTCTCTAACTTGCGTACCAAGGTATCGAGGCGACTCAGGCTACCACTTTTGTTGTTTGGAAGTGGAGGGTGATTTCCCTTTCCATGGCAGGCTGATCTCGTACCACCACCCCCCTGGACTTCTGTTCAGTTGCTCTTTAAACTCTTCATGAACGATTCCTTGGTCTCCGGTTGCGGAATCTTTTAGTCCTAACACGTCCAGTCTACATAATTGCTCGTAACCTGGAGAAGCCGTTTGGGTCAATAGCATATAATACTAAATAGTTAGGTCGGTTTCTTTACCAGGGGAAAGGATTGTCCAACCAAATTTCGTCAATTCCGCTACGGGTTCACTCGGCTGTGCTATCTTCGGTTTGGTTTCGGTCTTGATTCGGGCGTACTCGCTCGCACCCAGGATGAGGTGTACTGGAAGCTCCGGTTTTTCATCATTGTCATGTACTTTCACTCCATTCAGATGTGGAAATTTGGCTAAAGTTTCTCGGTACCGAGGATTTGGCAGAGTTAATAACTCGTTGCAATCTACTTTGGTTACTTCAATGTTTAATTTACAGGTTATGGACAGATTCTTAATTGACAGGTTATGGACACTAGTGACTTTGTTGGCAGATCCCAACATCATTTCAATGCGTTTGGATTCCCTTCTAATTGGTTTGGAATTGATTAGATCTATTAACGCAGATGACGTGCAAGAGTTGCCCGCCCCAGTGTGTAGTAAGGCGCGACATTTCACACCGTTGACCTTGACAATCACTACGAAGTACGTTACTATCGAATTTCCAGCGCTCGAGGATGTCAACAAAACACTCGAGTTGTCACTTTCGTTAACACGATTATCGCAGATGCTAGATTAAAACATAAATGTTTGGAACTATGCAACTTTTTTCTATGAATCTATCGACTCTTTTTACAATCAACAGATCTATGATTGGCTCCGTCACTGTATACGCATGCTCTAGGACTTTTAATTTCACGATCTTCTTATCTGGTGTTAATAGTCCTGTCTCGCTTGAAAGGATACTGCTGGTGTTTTGTTACATGCTTCTCGGTTGTTGTTTTTACGGTGTTGCGTTCTGTCCATTTTCTTAAAGCCTCTACTAGTTGGAGGAATTTCCACTCCTGCCAGTCATCGTCTATACGAACAAGGTCCCTTAATAGGATTTGGCCTTCTAGCTTGTCGATCGTGACCCTGACATAGACATTTACTTCACCCTTTTTTGCCAGGGTTTCCAAGGACTGTACAGTGTACATTAATGTCTCATAGAATTCATGTATTTTCGATGGCTAGCATCCGTGAATGTTAGGTAATGAGATGATATTTTGCACGTAACTATTTAGTATCTCACTAGGTTTGCCATAACTTGTTTCTTGCTCTTCCGTAGCCCTCTGTTGTAAACGGCAGTCCTAGGATTGCAATCCTCACTATTGGCATGACCAACTCCTTTAGATAACTAAACTTTGTAACATCTGGGATTTCTGACGCGTGAATCTCGGCTTCAAATTGATTCCAAAACCGCAACCAGCCTGCGTGGGTGCCATCGAACTTGGTGATTTGCAACTTTTGTAGTCTCAGGTTAGGTTTCTGCGGTCCGTTTTCGCTCATTTTCTTCACGCGTTCTTCGACCTTTTTTTTCGTAGAACAACTGTAGCTCTAACTTCTCTTTGTCGTGTTTCAGCTGTTCTTGGTGCTGTTCGTCTCTGACTTGAGCGGCCAAGTTCTCCTTTTAACGCTGTTCATTCACTTTCGCAGTCTCAATGATCGTGTCTAACTCTGAAATCACGGCTTCGATAGGCGCAATCACCGCAATATCATTTGTCTTTATTTTTTTCCGTCCACGAACGAACATCCTCTTGACTGATGCCCTCTACCAGTTTTTTCTCTTGAATCCGTACAGTGTCTTCCTTTGTCGTCCTAACTCACTTATTTTTGGTTTGTTTATTATCTCCATTGTCTCTCCGTTTACAAGCCTAAGTAGGTCAGCTTTTGTTTTTGGCAATTTTGCAAGATCCTCTGATGACTGCGTGTCAGCCATCCTGTCGGAGGTGCCACTGTATCGGGAATTGTTTTTTCCCAACACTAAAGGCCGGTTTACACTGCACAACATTTGCCTGAATTGTACAATGTAAATTAACCCTACAACTCGCTACGGTAGTTCGATGCAACACGAAAAAATTTGTAGCCTTTTAAAATCATGCTTTAAAAGCTTACGACAATCGTATGAAAGTCAAACCATATTTGGGCATTTCGTAACAAAAGTCGCAATAGGGAGGGGAGGGCAACGCAATAGTTTTGCAGTTTTGTTTGACAACATGGCGTCAACGTCGATGACAGCTAAGAAAAAATAAAAAAGAGCAAATAGGCTTCTCTTCCGAAGAAACGGATTCTCTTATCACCCTGTGGGGAAAGGAGGAGGCCCTGTTCAACAGCCGTCACGAAGAATACTTTAATAATCAGTCCGAAGACGAGCGAAATTGCTTACGATTTTCTTGAGTTGCAAGGGTTAAGTTGTATGCGTGTAAATCTATCCGAATTCAAGTTGTAAGCGAATTGCATGCGACAGTTGTAAGCAAAAGTTGTGCAGTGTAAACCGGCTTTAAAGATTCACACTAAGACTTGGTTTTTTATGGTTTTTATTCGCTATAGTAATGACTTCTCGCTCACCGGCTCCTTAAATATCTACTCTGCTCACTCTCGCAATGCTCTCAGATTATATTATTTCACGCACTTAACTTGTCAATCAACTGTTACTCACCTAATTGCATTACCCTACTTTAGCATTCTGTAATAAAAGGTTTAATTTCTGTGGATATATAATCCTATATACTATCCCTAATTGATGTCTTTTTGTCAACTTTCCAACAATATATAAAAAAGTGGACAAAATTAGCAAAATGCAACAGCTACTCGAATAAAACCAAACGCTGTCAACTATGCCTGCCTGCACGAGAAATTTCTGATTATCTACCATCCGAACCTTGTCTCTTTGAACTCTAGAAATGAACTTTTATCGAAATGTAGACATCGCAACAAATTGGGTGTAGATAAAACGCGGAACCGGACTCGGACTGGCGGACGCGGACTGGCGGACGCGGACTCGGACTGGCGGACGCGGACTCGGACTGGCGGACGCGGACTCGGACTGGCGGACGCGGACTGGCGGATGCGGACTCGCGGACCGACAAAAAAATAGAAAAATATTTAAAAAAAAAATAAAAAAATTTCAAAAGATGATGCACCAACTTCGTTTCCTTTCCTAAAACATCAGATTGTTGAACATACCGCGTAGTTAAAGATCTTTGTATGAGAATCCGTAAATATTAGTGTAACTGTTTAATGTTTCACCTATATTAAAATTTAACCCCCAATATAGTTTTTTTTTCCTTATGCAATGAAAAAAAAAATTCTAATTGAGCCAAATATGTTTTTTGGCAATATTGTTCAACTGATAGATTGTCATACAAAAAAAAGGATATTCTAGATCTATCTTATCTTTATAAGTGTTAACAATACATCGAAGGTAGTGGTAGTTAAATTTACCTTTTTACATGCTTAATTTAATATATTTAATAGAAATGTTCATATTTGTATACTTCTTACACCATGTCATATAATCAAGATATAACGCTCACCAGCTTTTGTGAACCGACCACTGCTAATGCATACATGGTTTACATACTTAAACACAACTTGAACAATGTTCTGCTTGCACTGCATTGACAGATTTTTAAAGAACTAATCCAAACTCCCGCAAATAGAGATGATGAACTGGTGTCAACCATTACCCGGTCGCTCTTGTAACTGTCCTGTCATCCTGTTGTAAAATGGTCTTTGCGCATTTGAAACAACCATGTCGTATGGGGTTGCCCAATTTATTTATCAAGTGTTTGATAATCGTTAATAGAATAGTTTTTTGAATTCAGTGTAATTATAATATAATTAAAAAAAAGTTGAACACATAGGAAACGAATAATACATGACGTCCTAACAAAATACCAATGACTCATGTTTAGACGCGCGAGCGCCACGAGAATAAAAACACGCGTTTCTGGGCTACCATGCACAGACCTTGCATTTTTGTGCGAAATTTGAACTTCAATTGAAGGGTATTATTGTTTAGACAACGAGCCGAGCTAGTACAACACACAACGTGTCCTGATCCAACTTAACTTTATTCTCCTTAACATCCCATATTTATGATCCCGTAGGCTATAATTACATTGTCGCGGATGCAGCTTGCAAAATGAAGCACACACCGCTTATAACAGTTGACACCCTTATTTACACGTTCACGGATTAACATCCGTTACAGTCGCAATTGCATGTCAAACGTCAATAAGTTTGTCACTGAACTGGCTTCCATTAGACGTTGTTTATTCACTTTATTGTTGTTTTTACAATAAAATTGACCTTTGTCCGGCCACTTGTTCAAAACTATTGATCGTAAGAGGTACGTCTTTATACTCTTGCTAGTAATAACACAAACATTGTGACATTCTTGTGGATATAAACAACGAAAAACAATTATATAATATTATTAAGCACATATATACTTGGCTGTTTGTCAAAAATGGATCAGGAGTTAATGAGAAGAGTCAGAGAGGCTGGCTTTTCAGTTGCCCATAACCCTGTAGCTGACGGGAATTGCTTCTACCGGGCTGCTGCTTTTGAACTTGACACAGATTGGGAGATATTAAAAGAGATGGTGTTTGATTATCTTGAAAGTAATCAAGTTGATGTAAGTTGGTTTTACTATAACGGTGGTATGATATTATTTTCATGTGTCGGGTTGTTCTTTTTTAATTCGTCCTATGATTATTACCTATTGAGCAAGTTTGTAAACAACTGAATTAGTACAAGAGCTGATCTCCTCCCGTTTTTTCTATTGTCAAGCTGGAGGGCAACGATCGATTGTCATTCCTTTGTGATGTTGATGTTGGTCAAGCCGTTCCTTCGTCTTGGCAAAACGCATTGGAACTACTTCGAGGGGCATATGCAAACTGGATGATTATTAATACTTTGGCTGAAGTTGTGAAAAAGGACATTTTTATAATTACTGTTCACGGGGTATAAACTTCGTTTATCTTTTGCATGAAAAATATAATGCATGTTTTTTCAGTAATTTCGGAGGTATGCGCCTGAAAAGTGAATATATATTTTTACCTGCTAACTCGAATCTTTTTAAACAACGCGGTCACTACCAGGGCATTATATACGATATATGGCATAAAGGGTGTATAAAAGACGTTCACGAAGTCCTTGACTTAAAATTAGTGACATTTAAACAGAATATATGTTATATATACTTTAGAGCTTAATCATTCAGCTTTTCAACAGCATGCTTTTTGGATGATTGGTTCGTGAAAAACATTGTTTGTTACTGTGCATGATCTGAGATACAAATTTTAGCGATGCAATACCAAATGGGTGATTAACTAGATTGAATAATACATTATTAGCTACTTACTTATCAATTGAAGAAGAAAAAATAAACCTTCATTCGAAAGCTGCTCAGCAATTACACATTCTGTATTATACATAAACAGTATATAACTGAATGTACTAATCATAAAATATGGGCTCTGGTTTTTGTATCTACGCGAAGCGCTAGATACTATGCTATCGAGTTGTTCACTCATTTCCGTTCACTCATTTCCGTTCACTCATTTCCGTTCACTCACTTCTGTTCACTCACTTCTGTTCACTTTCTTTGTTCACTTGTAGCCAATCAGCGACTTGTATTATAAAATTACGTCATTGTATTCTGAGTTCTGATTTTTAACTCTACTGCATGTGGGAAGCTTTTGATCCTATATACTTTTTGGTCGTTTTTGCTTGGAAAGCTTTAGATTTTGTCGCCTTTCTCTGTCCAGAGTTATCCTCGACTGGTAAGTTTTTTAGATATGAATTCTAATATGAATTCTAATAGTTTTATCTGTGTTAATAACAGTAAAATTTGTGATTTGTATGGAGCCATATTTTATCCAAACATTTTAGGGAATATGGCTTTTAAAAGGGCAAATAAACCTCTTTGGAGGGCAAAACAATCTCTTCGGAGATCACAACAATCTCTTCGGAGATCAAATCAATCTCTTCGGAGATCAGATCAATCTCTTCGGAGATCAAATCAATCTCTTCGGAGATCAAATCAATCTCTTCGGAGATCAAAACAATTAAAACCCGATGAGGCTGATGTGATTCACCATTTAGGAAGTATTAAGTGTAACCTGTTAAATTTAAAACTACATGTCCACAGTAGCTGTACTTACAGATTTTCTGTAAGAAAATTGACTAAACAATCAAATAATAGACGATACAGGAGGGATTGTGAACCTTCTAGATTACCTTTAAAGAAAATTATATTAGCTATGAGAAAAAGAAAAAATAGAACATTTTTGAAGCATAGCATGCTCAGATCTACTCCTAAGTCATCTATTTTAAACAAGATAGCCAGCAATTACAAGCAATGTTGTTTTCAATTTGTGCACATGCAACATATTTTTATTAAGTCATTTGGGTATTTTAAACCATGTGTTAATTTAGTTCGCAGAAACATTGGAGTATCAGAACATAATTGTTCACATAATCAATCCAGATTCATTAACATTCTTATTCAATATGACTTATCTCAAAATAAACTGTTGTTGTCTGGAGATATTGAATTAAATCCTGGTCCTGTTCAAAATACCAACAGTGTAACTAGGTTGTCATCAAATGCAGTGTTAGAACAAAGATTAAGACATTATCAGTTAAGACCATTTGATGTTGGTGGTGATGGCGACTGTTTCTTTCGGGCAGTGTCCCATCAGCTATATGGTGATCCTGAACGCCACCTTGAAATTAGAACAGCAGGTATTGCATATCTAAGGGATAATCCAGAAAGATTCATTGAAAGCAATACTGAGAATTCTTGGATGGTATACCTTAATAACATGTCTATGCCAGGGACATGGGGTGATGCCATAATTATACAAGCTGTAGCTGACCAGCTACAGTTGAAACATATTATTGCTGAGACACATGAACGGTTTCAGGCATACAGTGTTGTACAATGCAACCAGTGTTGTCAACACAGCAACTAACCAATATTTATTTGGATCATATTGATGAGTATCATTATGTGTCAACACTGCCAGGCTCTTTTCTGTCGGGCTCTTCCAATAATGAGGTGAATTCTGAACAAACATTAGATACTGGTAAAATAAATATAACTGAAAATACCAGCAACAGAAATGATGAGATTATAAGTCCAAACCATTTAACAGACATCCAAAGGACAATCCAGCTCTTAGAAGAATGTTTTAACGTAAAGCAAGGTAGTGAGAGTTTACAGCACTCAACACACTGTCCTGAGTCTAAAGATGAGAATAGAAAAAAGTATGTAAGTGAATACAGCAAACAAAAGCGAGCTAGTGAGAGTTTCCAGCCCTGTACAATGAGTCCCGAGTCTAAGCAAAAAAGAAAAAAGTACATAAAAGAATATAGACAACAAAAACGAGCTAGTGAGCATTTCCAGCCCTCAATTCAAAGTCCTGATATCAAGGAACAAAAAAGGAAACAATACATAAAAGAATATCGAAAACAAAAACGAGCTAGTGAGTGTTTCCATCCCTCAACACAAAGTCCCGAGTCTAAGGAACAAAACAGAAAGCAATACATGTAAGAATATAGAAAACAAAAACGAGCTAGTGAGCATTTCCATCCCTCAACACAAAGTCCCAAGTCTAAGGAACAAAAAAGAAAACAATACATGAAAGAATATAGAAAACAAAAACGAGCTAGTAAGCATTTCCATCCCTCAACACAAAGTCCTGAGTCTAAGGAACAAAAAAGAAAACAATACATGAAAGAATATAGAAAACAAAAACGAGCTAGTGAGCATTTCCATCCCTCAACACAAAGTCCCGAGTCTAAGGAACAAAAAAGAAAACAATACATGAAAGAATATAGAAAACAAAAACGAGCTGGAAACAATGCATCTATACAAACGCTAGTATCCCAATTCCATGAAATTGTTTCAGAAGGTCCTCTTTATGTTTGCACTTGTTGCGACCAATTGTGGTATAAACATAGTGTTGTGCCAGCTTCAACACTTAGGAAAAGTAATCCTGACGTTCAAACAAGACTTTTGAATAAAGTTAGTGTTAACAATGTTGAATGGTTATGTAAAACGTGCAATAAACACTTAAAAAACAATAAGGTGCCTCCTTGTGCTATTATCAATGGGATGCAGTTCCAAAAAAAGCCTTCATTTTTTGATTCAAATGAATTAGAATGTAGATTACTTGCTCCGAGACTTGCCTTTCAGAAATTAATGCAGGCTCCCAGAGGTAAACAATTCAAGATCACTGGAAACGTTGTTAATGTTTCTGCAGATGTTGCAAATACAGTTAGTATGCTGCCAAGATTACCAAATGAAACCAGCACAATCAAAGTTAACCTTAAGAGGAGATTACAATACAAAAGTTCAGCTCTGTCACAGAATATAAGACCATAAAAAGTAGCAGAAGCTGCCAAATGGCTTATCAATAATGGTGATCTTTATAAAGAGGAAGGTATAAGTTTCAATGATACTTGGCTTAAAGGTACCAGATCAATTGTTTTTAATAATAGTGATAATGACAAAAGCTCAGATGGTTTATCAACTACAGTAAACAGTAGTATGGAAAGTGTGAATTGTACTACTGGTACAGAATGTAAGACTTGGGAAGCATCTGATGATGAAGATCAATGGAGTGAAGATGAGGCAGAAATACCTGCTGGAGTCACTGACACTATGTTAACCGCTCCAGATTTTGTCACTGATAATGAACGACAGTATATTTTAAATGTTGCACCTGGTGAGGGTAATAGACCTGTAAGTATATTTAGAGATAAATATTCAGAGGAATTAGCATATCCTGGGATATTCCTTGGACAGAAACGACCAGACAATGCTGATAGAATATCTGCTGTTCACTATAGTGAAATTTGCAAATCGGAATTAAGACGGTCTGACCGAAGAGCTGCAATGTGTGTAGAAAATATATTCTTTAAAACTAAGAAATTGCAAATGAAAATATTACTAGGGCAAACACAAGTTGCACTACGAAAATGTCAACGAAATGGCAGTACAATTACTGCTGGTCAACTAAAACAACCTGGAGCAATTGACAACATGATTCGCCATGATCAAGGATTTAAGTTTCTGAGAGCTTTGAGGGGATCACCACCATATTTTGAGAAAGCAAAAAACGATATATTTGCAATGATAAGACAATTGGGACCTGCTTCATTATTCTGCAGTTTATCTTCTGCAGAAACACAATGGATTCATTTACTAAGAATACTTGGTAAGCTTGTTGATGAAAAAGAATATACTAACAATGAACTTGAAAACCTCAATTGGGAAGATAAATGCATATTAATTCAGGGTGATCCAGTGACATGTGCTAGGCACTTTGATTATCAAGTAAACCAGTTTATAAATAACTTTCTTTTAAGTAAAACTGCACCACTGGGAAAAATTGCAGATTGGTTCTACAGAGTTGAATATCAACAAAGAGGATCACCTCACATTCATATGTTAATATGGTTAGAAAATGCTCCCACATTTGGTATAGATTTTGATTGTGATGTTGTGAAATTCATTGATAGAATAATCACATGTGAAAAGCCAACTGAGGATTCAGATTTACTTGCACTTGTAAACAGGCAAGTTCATCGTCATTCTCACACATGTCGAAAAAAATCCAAAAGTGTGTGTCGTTTTAATTACCCACAACCACCTATGAGGACAACCAAAATTCTATATCCATTAGATGCAGATAATATGGATGATCATGAACTTGACCAACATAAAGATGCTTGGCAGTTCATTAAGAAACATCTGAATGACATGAAAGATGGCGACGACATTACATTTGACCAGTTATTCATTAATCTCAAACTGACAGAACAAAACTATTTGCTAGCAATTCGATCCAGTCTCAAGACACCAACTATATTCTTAAAAAGAAAGCCAAATGAACTTAGGATCAATAATTATAATCCTGCATGTCTTAGTGCATGGCGTGCAAATATGGATATTCAGTTTGTACTTGATGTGTATGCATGTGTAGTATACATTGTGTCATACATATACAAAGCTCAAAAAGGTATGAGTGACCTGTTGAGAACAGCTTGTGAAGAAGCAAAAAGGGGAAATTCCAGTATTAAACAGCAAGTAAGAGATATTGGGAATAGATTTTTAAACAATGTTGAAATAAGTGCACAAGAAGCAGTCTACATTGTACTGCAGCTGCCAATGAGGAAATCTTCTCGTCAGGTAGTATTTATAAAGACTTCACCACCTGAAGATAGAGTTCAGTTACTAAAACCATTGCAAGAAATTGATGATATGGAAGATGATTCTGATGAGGTGTATGCGTCTGGTTTAATAAAGCGTTACATAAAACGACCAGTCAAATTTGAAAATTTGTCTCTTGCTGACTGGGCTGCATGGTATGACTCACCTGGGAAGCCATATTCAAACCATCTCGTAAACTTGATATTGATAACTACCCACTTGAGACAAGCTTGTGTGATATTAATGATGATGATAATGAGGAGGATGAAAGTGAACAAAAAAATAAAAAAAGATCTAAAGCCAGAATTATTCGAAGCGTTTGTTTTAACAAAGAGGTTGATTCTGAGAAACATTATCGTGAACTTATCATATTGTTCACTTCATGGAGGAATGAAACAGCTGACTTAATAAAACAATATTCCTCTTACGAGCAACACTATTTGCAGGTTAAAAGTATAATAGATGATCAAATGAAATTCTATGCTATTTGTAGTCAAAACATGAATGAGATTCAAGAACAGCTTAACAATATGGATGATGATGATGAAAACTTTGACCGAGTTGCCCCGGTAACACAAAACATTGAGCGACAAGATGAATCGGAAGGTACACAAGACCTTCATCCAGAATTCCAT
This sequence comes from Muricea muricata, assembly GCA_963855995.1. NCBI lineage: Eukaryota > Metazoa > Cnidaria > Anthozoa > Malacalcyonacea > Plexauridae > Muricea > Muricea muricata. The sequence goes on from OY979716.1 coordinate 107,861,162, forward strand.
GAAAACTATGACCTATCTGGTGATCTTGGAGTTCCTTCAACTGCTTCTAATACTGAGCAGTTGATATTACATGAAGAACAGGACGATGTTTATAGAGGAATGGTACAAAAATTGAACAAAGAACAAAAAGAATTCTTCTATCATGTTGTACACCTTGTTAAATCTTCTGATAATCCATTCTATTGTTTCCTCAGTGGGGGAGGTGGAGTTGGCAAGTCACATCTTGTGAAGTGTCTTTATCAAGCAGCACTGAAGTATTACAATACTAGAGCAGGTGATGATTTCCATCAAGTAAAAATATTAATGCTTGCGCCAACAGGCAAAGCAGCTTACATATAGGTATGACAATACATAGTTCGCTTGCAATACCTGCATGTCAATCCTTGAAGACTTACAAACCACTTTACTCCAGCAGGTTAAACACCCTACGCTGTCAACTTGGCGGTGTAAAACTTATATTTTTGGATGAGATCTCAATGGTTGGGAGCACAATGTTTAATGTTCAAATAAATAATAGACTGAAAGACATCAAAGGAAGTACAGAGGACTTTGGTGGTGTGAGCATCATTGCAATCGGTGATCTATTCCAACTAGAACCTGTAATGGATAGGTATATATTTAAGAACCTAGATAATTCAGAGTATGCAGTTCTTGCTCCAAATAAATGGCAAGATCACTTTAATATTTTTGAATTAAAAGAAATAATGAGACAGAGGGAGAGCAAAGTGTTTGCTGAAATATTAAATAGACTTCGGGAAGGAAAGCATACCAAGGAAGACATTTTAAAACTCAAAGAAAGGGTAATAAAAGAAAATAGCAGTGATGATCCTATGGATGCTCCTCATTTGTTCATACAAAATAAAAAGGTAAATGAATTCAATGAAAGAGTGCACAATGCAGCAACTGGTGAAAAGTTTTCAATCAAAGCAGTAGACAGTGTTATTGGAGCTAACTCTGCTCAACTTCGTGATAAAATCTTGAGTCAAATACCAGATGATCCAAGGAAAACAAAACAAATTATGTCAAACCTTCGACTTTCAGTTGGAGAAAGAACTGAAGTAGCATTAAATATACGCACTGATGATGGCATGACTAATGGTGCTGGTAATGTCGTTAAAAAGGTTCAGTTGAATCAACAAGGCAAACCAACCGGTGTAATATGGGTTCAGTTTGACCATTCAGACGTTGGTGAGAAGACCAGACATGACAACAGACATCTCTATGTTCAAGGTATTGAGTCCTCATGGACTCCAATAAAGCCAGTCACTACTCAGTTTGCTGTGGGTAGAAACCAAACTGCACAAGTTGTAAGAAAACAGTTTCCACTAAGACCTGCTGCAGCTAAGACAATTCATCGTTCACAAGGTGACACTGAAGAAAGAATAGTTGTTAACTTCAATACAAGAAGGGCAATACCTCATATACATTATGTTGGTTTAAGCAGAGTAACAACAATTGAAGGTTTATTCATTACTGACCTTTGTGAAGAAAAAATAGCTGTCAATCCAGCTGTTGCAGCTGAAATGGAATTGTTAAGGAAAGAACGTGCACTGAAACTTAGTGTTACTCCTATTTATAAGACAGACCAAGTGTCATTTAAATTATGCTACCTCAACGCAAGATCATTACATAAACATATTGATGATGTTCGATATGACTTGAATTTTACAAGTACAGACATTAATATACTTTCTGAAACACGATTTTTAAGATCAGATAGTGATATTATGTATGAAATTGATGGCTACACCTTGTTCAGAAATGATCATCACTCGTTGACTTCAAGACCATTTGGTGGCATGGCAGTTTTCAGCCGGGTTGAATTTTTGCCAGGATATCCACATTCTTATAATATTAATGGCATTGAGATAACAATTATGAAAGTATTCATTCTTCCACATGTTTCCATTATAGGTATATATCGATCACCTAAAATACCAGTCCAGCAACTGTTGGCAGCATTAACTGAGGTTTTTATGTTCTGTAGTTCACAGTTTAACATATTCATTGGTGACTTTAATATAAATTGGTTGGATGAGGCCAATAGAAGACCTTTACACAATTTTTTTATTAATGAAAATAACTATAGACAGTTGGTATACAGTAACACTACAGATAACCAGACATTAATAGATCATATTTATACAAATTTACCCGAATCACAAGCTAAGTCACACATACTAGAAACATATTTTTCTGATCATAAAGCAGTATGTGCACTAATTAACTGCTTTCATTAAAACAAGACAATGTTACAGTTGAGTAACTTGAGTTGCCTATAAAGCAAATATCTGGCCTTACATATATTCCTATATACATATATACTTGTATAGTACTAATTACACCAATCATGGTAATCTGCTGGCACTTTATGACTGTATACTATAATGTAGGTCTACTATTCTTAAATTAAAACTTGGAGGGGACATTCATCCACAGCCCTTATTGTCTGCCACTGAACGAAACTAACAGAGAAACAGGTAAGCTATTCTATTTTTCCTCCCCCATTTCCCTGTTTCATGCTGTTCTAGTCTTACCACTTAAAGGGGCAGTGTCAGGCTACTTTTTACCAAAAATGTTCTGTATTCAAAAAACTGAAGTGAAATTTATTCCAATTTATTTTGCAACAATATATGGGTAATATTAATCAGATTAAGCTTCAACATACAATTTTAGGCAATATTCTATCAAAATTTGACAAAACTTGAAAAGCTGTTTGCCAACAACTTTTTAAGATGTAAAATATAATCCAACTCAATCCTCGATTAATCCTGACCATCCGTACTCCTGTACAAACATTTCACATTTGTCATCGATTTATTTTGTGTTTACAGTCATTATTTGTGAGTTTTACGCAAAACTCGCAGGTGTAAAAACGATTTAAAATGGCCTGACACTGCCCCTTTACCACTATTTTTCTTAAGGTCTTAAACATTGTTTTTTTTACAGATGGAAACAGCAAACATAAATAAAGCTACAGTATGCATTGGATAATGTGTGTGGTTGACATTGACATTCTTGGTATTTTGTATGCCTTGCTTGCAGAACAATGAACAATTTTAATTGCAACTCACCTGTAAATCAAGAAGAAATTAACATCAACATCAAGCACATGGATCTTACTAGTAGCACAAATGTGTACAATGCTATTATTGCAAATATTGGATTTTATCTTTGGACGCAATATTATTCATTTCGTGGATCAATCTGCAATGCTCTCTTTCAAGCTTATATAATCTGGACACAATTATACTGTGTGGATCTGCTTTGCTGTATACGACTCTGTTCAACGGACTTCATACATGGGTTCATTTACAGTATTTACATAACAGAAACGTTGACTTTTTGTGGAGGCTTTGTAACTAATAATTATCTGCAGTGAGTTCCCAACATTAATTCTGTATTATTACAACAGCTGATTATAAATATATAATATAGGATTATAAGTACGCTATAAAGACATTAAAGTGTACATGTATCTGCGAAACACGTAAAAGTTTATATTATGATAGTAATAATGGTTACTCGCTTAGTTGGTGGAACTATAAATAGCGGCTCACGAAACAAATTCCAGCTGATATTCCACAACATTACAATTTTATCAAGTTTTATCTTAGTTGAGTAGTGTAGCAAACTGTTCATTATTATTTAATATCAATATTGTAAAGAACTTTGTTGCTTTAAAATATTCTCGTATTATTAACTCGAAGTGATGCCTGTAGTAAAAGTGCAGTCTCTGTAAGAACTGTACAATAAAGATGATCGAGTAATACCCACGTTTTTGTATCAAATACGTTATTAATGCTTCTCCTACATTTATCTCAATGTCCCCCCCCCTTCCAGTTCCGGAAATAACCAAAGGTGGTTACGTTCGGATCTTTGCGTTCGAAAACGTGACATGCTTCGTGTGGACCTCGTGCGATCGGTTAGTCGTTTACTCGTTTTTTAGAAGTTTTTCATTTGTAAGGTACGTTTTTCACTTCAACAATGCATTAACGTAGTTTTTGTCCACTAGTTAAGCATAGTTTTTATAGAAAATACCTGCTCTTATGTAATAGCGACGTCATGAGGTATTTAAAGGCTGTTAATTGTGGAGTTTCACCGACGAAGTCCACAATATGTTTGTTTCATTTAGCGGTAGCCGATAGGGAACGAGAAACGCAGGTTTTGGTCTTCCCGCTATGTTTTTTCTCGTGCATTAATACCACCCCCATGAAATGCTTTTTCATAGCTCAGTAATTACTCAGTCAAATTATACACGTTGTATTTTATAACTAAAATTTTCGAGGGTTTATAATTTTTAGACGGTTTTTCATGTCTTCAGACATATAAAATGCTATAAATATGTTTCTTCATTTCAGGAAAAAGGAATGATGGAACAGAAAAAAAAGTAAGTGTCAGCTGTTATAAAAAATTGGTATGCTATACTTTACCTTGCTTTGCTCTATTTGGTAGTGTAGAGGGTGCCTGTCCGACCTTTATACTACAGTGTCAATATATTATTTCAGAACTAAATAGTTGAAATATTTTCATATTTATCACAATTTTTCGGGTCAAGTCATAGAATTTGAAATATTCAGACATAAGACAGTGTAAAAATGTTGAATACATGATCCATATTTCAAGTACAGCTCCATATAACCTTTTTGAATCTTTAATATAAATAACTTATCAATGTTGCCACAGGGCCACAGAATAGGGAATAAACATGTCCACTTGAGTTGCTAACTTTGAGCTTTGTGTAATTTATGCATCTCATTATTACTGATATCCCAGCCAATTAACTGTATTTTTTGGCTAATGAGAATGCTGAACTGGCTGGTTGCAGCCAGTAAACTGCAAAAAATATATGTACTGTGACAAGGCCTTCCAATAGGTGGGGAATCCACATCTGGAAAAAACACACAAATGCCCAAATATGGGCAATGATGTGTTTGTTTCAAATATTGTGGGATATATATATATTTTTACGATACGGGTAAGTAATGACAGCCTAAGTGTTAATTGGCTAGATTGATGCCTCCTTAGCAACAGCTGAAATCCTGTATGAAATGTTTGGCCCATTCCTGCCAATTTTCCCAGTTTGGGGAATATAAAAACAGTGCCTTTTTAACTGTTTTGATTATTTTGAAAGGCCCTACAGTAATTTCTCAATCTAGTGTCACTGTGGCACACAAATGGTAATGAATGTCCAAACTATGGTCCAACACACCATGGAAAATCCCCATTTTATTATGCCCTCCCCTGCAAGAATAACATTGATAGGTCCATGAGTCTGCCTGTTGGATATAACATAATACTTTGCAGTGGTATTTTTATAGCAACATGAAAATCTCAGCACTGATTATGATGTGGTACTGTCTCAAACTGCCAATGCAACAAAAAGCAGAATTCCTTTAGTCCATTTTTTATGATTTTAAATTAATTTGCCATTTAAAAGCTCAGGGCACACTTGTTTAGTATCACATCATTTTGATAGACATCTATCTATTTGCTAGACTTACATTGCATTTATGTTACAAGTACATTTATGTTACATTTATCGTTTTCCCCTTCATTTTAGTTCACCACAAAAAAAGGATCATGAAAGTGGGAGTGCAGGTAAGAATTATTTTTAAATATTTGCTGTTGCCTAGGTATAAAATCCTGAATTATGCAGCCAATGGATAACACATGTCGAATTTTAACAATCCATCCAACGATTTATTCTTACCGTTTTTCTTGCTGTTTTTCTGACTGTTTTTCTTAGTTACTTGTACTTCACTATACTTTCCTAATCCAATTGCACTTGCTTATCTTTATTCTTGTTTTTTAGATGTTGTTGAAGGGTATGTTCATCTCCTTTCACCAGTCAAGGCCAGCAGAAATTCAGCATTCGGTTATTTCAACTGCCATATTCAAACATCAGAAAATAAAGCCTTAAGAGCGGTTTGTTACTCGCCAAAGAAGAGAGTCAACCTCCAACAAGCATTCCAAAGTAAATCTCCAGTGCAAATCAAAGGCGTAAAACGTTCATTCAGTAAGAGCTTCAGTTCGGATAAAAATACTGAGGAAATACAAATCACTAAGCAAGCAAAAATAACACCAACAACAACAAATTTTCAATACAATTCGTCCGCTGCCTCTCATCTTCGTTTTGTTGTTGAATGCCTATCTGCAGACGTTTATGAAACTGTAGATATTAAAGCAAAAATCATCAATAAAGGTGAAAGCAAACAGTCGGTTGTACGTAAGGACACGAAGATCTACAAAACTGAATGTATTGCAGCAGACCAATCTGATTCCATGAAATTGATAATTTGGGAAGATCTTATTGACAAAATATATTCAGGCAAGAGCTACCACCTCAAAAATCTGACAGTAAGGATTTTTGATGATGAAAAATACCTCAATACCAACGAATCTACTATTGTTGAAGAAATCGACGACTTGGCAGACGTAAACTTGACTACAAGTGAAATCAAAGAAAACTTGGTAACAGGCCAGTGTGTTGCCATCCATATAGCAAAAAAACAGTCCTGCATTATATGTAATACTACCATTGGTCAACTACCACAAGATGAGGAAACCTATACTTGCGAAAAATGTCACAACACCTTGCTAACAACTACGTACAAAACAAAACATGGCTGTCAAATGTTGGGATCCTAGGTAGCCGCACTACCTGCAAGTGCCTGAAGCTAGCTGAGATCCTTGGTCTCAACTAACAAGTGTTGTGTGGTTTGACTAATTCAAGCAAAGCCGGCAAGTTTAAACCACACAGGGCTAACTGCAATGTTTTTTCGGCTACCTGCAAAAAATCCAAATATACAGGCATGAAACAAAATTGGTCTGCACATTAACGATAAAAACAGAAGATGGGAAAATAGCAACTTTCACTTGTTTCAACGACGCCATACAGAGTTTCCTGACAACTTGAACAAAAACAATAGTTCATGAAAATCAGACAAAATACAAGGTGGATGCAATTGTAGCTGATGAAACAGATTGCATTAAATTTGTACTGTGGCAATATGCAATTGATAAAGTCAAAGCAGGAAAAAGTTATCAAATAGAAAACGTTGCATTCTAATTGTTGCATTCCGTACAATACTGCCTTTGCTTGGGTATAACGGACATTGGTAATGCAAGCAATTCCTAATAACTCGAACGTTGAATTCTGCGCTATCTTTTACGTACTGAATGGAACTTTCACTGCTGTGTGCTAAAAATGTATAGATTAAGTCCCACTTTTTAAAATTATACTGAAATTCCTTTTTTTTTTAATGAAACATGTTACGGTTTTTACTTTGACCGTATAGCGTAGATACATGCACGCGTAGCGAGCCTATTTTTCTTCCCTTATATTAGCGCTTTCGACACCGCTACAACATACACCAAGCTTAGTTGACGTGCTCGATTTATGCTTGCAGGAAGATAATTACACAAAAATCATTGCACCTCCGGGACGACCATCAACAGGCCTTCTGTATTTTGGACACACTGGAAACCACTATATAGCTCTGAAGAAGTGTGACCCACCATGCATTGTCATTTCTGAGGTAACATCACATTGATCGTAAATCAAATTCATAACATAACTTTACACAATCTTGTCAACTTATACACAAACGAGTGAAAAAGACTACACTAATACAGACAAATTTTGACCAAATCAATAAATGTATTCCATTGGTCAAAACGTCTGTGGAATTAGGCAGTATTTAAGCACCTTTTTTATTTTAAGGATAATGATTTGAGTTTACATCATGGTCAAGCGAAAAAAAAGGTAAACAGCTCTAAAACACAGTGCTATATGAGCACGACTGAAAGTGAAAACCCCATACAAGCCTTAAAAAATATCTGATCATAAAAAAGATCAGGTGACTATGAGATAGAAATTGCATATATACATTCTTCCCAATAACCAATGTGCATAACATAAAAAATCGTTTACTTGGTGATAAATTAAATTTAAAATAAGCAATATGATTGTTGGGTAACTAACCTAAATATTTTCTGATTATGAATAATTTTTGTTGTATCATTGAAATATCGATGTAGAGACGATGTGATACCTTTGACTGGTGGGGCGAAGAGGAATTTAACCCTGGTGTAAGCGTTTTTAAGGGCAGAAAATTTGATCTTTCCGAAGACGACAAATGTCATATAAAGGTACAACAACAAGGATACAAAAATTAGCAAATATCTATTTCTTTTAAATCAATTTAACACAGGTAGAATTTATCATGGATTTTGTATTTTAATTTCTTTAGCAGGAAATAGGTTCATCTAAAGCTTCGCCAATTGTTTTAAATTTGGAAGATGAGATGTCGCCAAAGAAAAGGTAATTTATGAAATTTGATATGATTATTTTAACATGCAACTAGCCTCATTCATTATTTAAACTAAACAGGTTTCAACTAATTCACTCCATTCTTTGGTTAATAGACGTCTAAATGAAAAAAGGCCACGAGAAAAGACTGTCGCGGTAAAAAATCACTAGTACATAATCATTAATTGCTCTTTAATGCTTAGGATCGCGTTGGTCAATTGTATTTACTTTAAAAAATGTCCCATGCAGTTTTCATGATTGCCGTATTTCGGCTCTATTTTGATAACTAACGAAAGTATATAAGCCGCTCCTGCAACGAAAATATTGCTCAGTGGGAAAAATCCTGAATCAGGCTGGTCGCGTGGAAGATATCAAAAACTGTGAACTGTGATCTGAGTGCCTGATCAAAAGTTAAACAAAGTATTTGTAGCCTAATATCGTGCGTCTTAAGGTGGTTTTAACTTGTGTCCTCGATCTAAATATGTGTGGATTTTTGTACGTCTTCTTGGTATGCGCGTTTAAAACAAACGACTGAAAGCTATCTATAGGCATGTATATTTGATCAGAGTAAAACGGCCATACGTGTTCCAGGAATACTTTACCAAAACAAAGCGGCCACGCGTTTCCGTGACATATTCGACTACAACAAATGAAGCCTATAGTTTAGACTACGAGTTGCCGTCGCATCGAATGCAACTCAACAATAGGTAACAAGATGATCTACCTCATCATCCATCACTTGAGTTGCATTCAGTGCGACGGAAATTCAACATCTGGACCGGGCTACAGATTTAATATGGAAATTATAATTTTCCTGATTTAGAGTGAAGGAAGCAATGACAGTTCTACAAGCAGCAGTGATGATGATAACCTTAAAACAGTTCATCATAATCCATCAACAGTTTGTCCTAAGGTACAAGATCTACCGAGTAAAAACATATTGGCAATAAAATCATCGCATGTATATATATTGTATAAAAATCTAACGCTTCTATTATCTTACATTCTTTTTCTCTTTTTTGCAGGTAATCCCTACCATGCAGTGCGAAAACAGCGATGAGAGCAACTGTGATTTGTCAGCGGACTCATTAAGTGACAGTGATGAAGAGTACGTTTCCGAATGTTCTCAACCAACAAAGAATCTTGTGTGCATGGTATTTATTTTAAAATGCGTTTTTCTTCTTTTCCAGGATATTCGAAGGATACTATAAGGAAAACCTTTGTCTGCCAGTTTTCAAAAAGGGGAAAACAACTTTATTGCCGATAGAAAAGGTCAAAACCCTTCTACTACCTCATCCACCCGAGCGTCTTTGCAAAATCGTTCCAACAAATATGGCACATAACAGAACATTTTTGTTAGATACCACGGTCTTAAAGTCGTGGGATGACTGGAAGTGTGATGACATGGGGTCATGGCGGAACAACGGATGCAAGCAAGATAGGTTCAAGCACTATAAAGGCAAAGTAAAAGCGATAAAAATCGGACAAGACAGATCGACGCGAGGCACTACATATACCCTGGTTCGCATTTACTACAAAAACCAAACCTGCAGCGACGTGAAGAAATTTGTATCTTACCTCAAAGGTTGATATTATATATATTCATTTGCTAATTCTACTTTTTCCCAATCGTGTAGAGTTTTAAGTTTTGCTAGGCTAACTATGGTTGCAAACCTCTAATCATGTAGTTATGCTTAGTTTGGAGCAAAGACCAAGCTACAATGTTTTCCCAGATGTTTTGCGATTCACGTCTCGATCTTATCCCCAATGCTAAACGTACATATTTGTTTCCTCAGCTTAGCGTCATGACAGCAGATTCTTCGCTGAAATATTGCAAAAATGGATTGCATAGTAAAAACAAAAAAAAAGGAATATAGGTTCGCTTAATTGGGTGTATTTCTCAAAGCAACCGACATTTGAAATAACAAGTCGTAAGGAGTTTGTTTCATAGCGGTACAAAGTATGGACCCGTGGAATATACACCTGAGTATGCTCAACGAGTGCCGTATAAAGTCGACGAAGTAATTCTTATAATTATATTAAAAAAAAGAAATACATCTGTCTTTTTGATATCAATGAAATTTTCTTCAATCCTTTTCATACTTTGTGTATTGAATGTTTTACAGAAGACAAAAGTATTATCCTCATACAGTACCTCTTCGAAGGAGAAGAGCATGCAGTTACACCTCAAACACATGGCAATTGTCGTCAAACGCAAGCAACGGGTTATGTAAGAACTAAGCCAAGTGTGCTTGAAAGGATCAAAGACATATCGGAGAACTGCGGGCCTAAGGGAACAGTTCATCAAGTCAGCGAAGAAAACGGAGGGTATTTGCAGGCAACCTCGGCGAGTGATCTACCTCGTAACCGTGAGCAGGCAAAGAACTGCAGATCCAGAAATCCAAAATCTTCTTCTAAGAACTTGGACTCTCTCAGTATTCTTCTCCAGGAGTGCAAAAGACAACAAATGTCGACTGGTCAAGACCCATTTATAAGAGATGTTACTGGAGCACCGGAACTTCGCTGTGTTCTTACATTTACTTGGCAATTGGATGAAATTGAAAAGTTTTGTACCAATCCACTTAAATTTAGTGTATTTTCTGCCGATCCAACCTTTAACTTGGGAAGGTTTAATTTTACAGTTACGACGTACCGCCACTTAAAACTAGTTACACGTAGGGAAGGAAATCATCCATTAATGATAGGACCCCTACTTGTAAGCCAAACGAAAACGTCCGAGACTTACAATTATTTCTTTGGGAAGCTGGCCTCCCTTAACAAAAACTTGAAAAACATTATGGCATTTAGAACTGATGGAGAAGAGGCTTTAATTGAAGCAATGAAAAACGTCATGAGCTATGCGATACATTTAAGGTGTTTTGGTCATTTTCGCGATAATTGTAAAGCAAAGCTTAAACAGTCCAATGTTCCAGACTCGGTTCAGCTAGAATTCTTAAATGACATCTTTGGCAAGCGATACGATGAAACATTCGAAAAAGGTAAAACTATAGTCTTTCACCCTATTTCTAGGGTAAAATTTAACGCAGATGAGATTTAATGGGCCAACTTATAACACCTTCTATCCAGTAAAAAACCCAGAAACACAACGAATTTATTACTTTGCCATGCGCTACAGCCACACTTCGCCAAGCCGTAGAGTGATATATTGAGTTGCACTGAAATGAAATCAACCAGGCGTCTGTCCTCTAGTAGATCACGGTTCCTAACCAATTAAAAAGTTTTTTCGCCAGTCGGTTCATAAGATGATGAGTTTTTTAAGCCATTTACAACATTCGCGTCCGTGTTGTATCGGACATATACAAACTCTCGCCTTCGGCTCGAGTTTGTATCTGCCGATACAACACGGCCGCCCATGTTGTAAATAGTACTTGTATATTTAATATCCTTTAATAAATCTTATAAATATATACA
>OY979716.1:107875407-108060407 GCA_963855995.1 Muricea muricata
CAGTGCAAGCAGAACATTGTTCAAGTTGTGTTTAAGTATGTAAACCATGTATGCATTAGCAGTGGTCGGTTCAATAAAGCTGGTGAGCGTTATATCTTGATTATATGACATGGTGTAAGAAGTATACAAATGTGAACATTTCTATTAAATATATTAAATTAAGCATGTAAAAAGGTAAATTTAACTACCTCTACCTACGATGTATTGTTAACACTTATAAAGATAAGATAGATCTAGAATATCCTTTTTTTTGGTATGACAATCTATCAGTTGAACAATATTTCCAAAAAACATATTTGGTTCAATTAGAATTTTTTTTATTTCATTGCATAAGGAAAAAAACTATATTGGGGGTTAAATTTTAATATAGGTGAAACATTAAACAGTTACACTAATATTTACGGATTCTCATACGAAGATCTTTAACCACGCGGTATGTTTTAGGAAAGGAAACGAAGTTGGTGCATCATCTTTTGAAATTTTTTTATTTTTTTTTAAATATTTTTCTATTTTTTTGTCGGTCCGCGAGTCCGCGTCCGCCAGTCCGAGTCCGCGTCCGCCAGTCCGAGTCCGCGTCCGCCAGTCCGAGTCCCCGTCCGCCAGTCCGAGTCCGCGTCCGCCAGTCCGAGTCCGGTTCCGCGTTTTATCTACACCCCAACAAGTTGAGCAATAAACAGTTTATGGAAAGTAATGTAATACAATCCGCTTAGTATTATCGCAATGACGTCAAATATGTATAAAGTATATCCTAGGCAACGATGTGCACGAATATTTAAATTTGATGAGTGTGGCAAGCTTCAGCTTGTCATACGAAACAAATTTGTAGTGAATTAAAATTCAAATGCAATAATTCAAGTCTGACTTATTCTGATGATCTCCTAAGCGCGTGAAACTCCGAGTAGCGACAGAAAAAGTATTCGTTGTTCTTCTTGTCTATATATTATCATTAAAACTTTATTGGATAAATATATTTACCGAAAGGAACGAGCGCAAACGGGACTCGAGATCCCATGCGAGGCACACCTCCAATTAAACTTTTAACATACAGAACATACAAACGATTATGCATAAATTAAGGTCATTAAGTAAAAATATACCAACAGCTCGAATGATTTGATTAAAATTTGAAAACCGTTTAAAAGGTAAAAGCGAAATGCATGTATTTTGCTAGAGGAATAATACCTTGAAATAATTTAAGGAACTTATAATCAAATTTGAATTTGAAATACTTCATAAGATCGAGCAATAGTACATAGGTTTACCTTACATTTAAACTCTATGACATGAACAAGTACGATATAACGACCACGTACAGGTAATGTTTACATCATAACAAGAAAGTAGTAACTGTAAATATGTTCTTGATAAAAATGATCTGAACATAGTTAGACTACGTAAGTCTGATGCCTGAGCAGTTCTACACACAATGTTCCAAAGGTTTACGATGCGATTAAAAAATGAAGAGTGGAATGTACTTGTTTTACACGATGGTACTTTGAGCATTAAGCTAGGGTTTACACAATTTCGCGTACGACTATGGCCTACGACTGATACATAGTCAAAGACATTTAAGTCATAGTGCCCGTACATAGCTTTAAAAAAGAATGTTAAGTCCTCTATTTCTCTATCGTAGCATAGTGGCAGAAGATTAAGAGTAAACAAACGATCTTTGTATGGGGCGTCTCCTATCTTTACTTGAAGAATCCATCGAGTAGCCCGTCTTTGAATTCTCTCAAGGTTGATTTTAAAGGTGGACTGGGACGGTGACCAGATTTCTGTGGCATAACACATCTGAAATTTCACTAAGGATAGGTATAATGTTCTTCGAGCGTCACGATTCGTTAACAAGGGGCAGGTTCTTCGTAATAGTCCCAACATTTTATTTGCTTTGGATACCGTTAGGATGTATGTTGATTCCAAGATAACTTACTGGTTACAGTCACTCCGAGGTCAACCTCGCTATCCACACGCATCAGTTCTGTTGAGTCAAGACGGTACTTAGCCGGATTCAATTGGGCTTTTTCGGCGGGAAATTGTCAGAACTTTACATTTTGAGACGTTGAAGTCAATACTGGATTGCTTACTCCAATAGTCAGCGTAAGATAATGCTTGCTGTGGGTGAATGACACAAAAATTTAGCAAGCTTTGTTTGGCATATTTATTACTATATAGTTTCGTACAACGCAATTAACGTAGCACTCCTCAGATAAAATAGCCTGTGTTTGCCCTCTAGCTTCTAACGAACTTTTTACACATGTACAGATGGTGGCCACTACTAAAAAGCGATACAGCGATACAACGATACAGCGATACTCGGAGCCGGAGCCTGGAGCCGGAGCCACGCATAAATTATTCAAATTAATTAATTATTTAATAAATTATTGCTTTCAATCACCACAGAAGACATTAGTAATTATATTTTCGGGGGGGGGGCTTTCATATACTTAAGAATACCTATTATAAAGTTAAAATGCGAAGACTTAATTAAATAGATTTAAATGCTAGCATATGCAAAACAATAATTTGGTATATTTCTTCCCATACTATGTGGTTGACAATAATATTCATATAGATTGTGGGTCACTTCAGACATTCAGACTAACAGAAATTCCTCCAATGCCCTACGTCGATCGGCGCTTTGTATTTCACTGTTGACAGTAATAGGCCTCGATTCACTTTAATGTTAAGGTATTATAGTCTGGTAGATTTCAAAATACGTAAAATACCAGCTTGATGAAAAAGCAAAAGACACGCGATAAGTAAAAAAGATGCGTAATAAAGATGCTTGACCCCGGATTATTGACCCCCAACTCTTTATAGCCACCTAAAGTTGAATGCTCAAACGCGTGACACGTTCATCCCAATAAATGAATGCATGAGCCTTCTAGAATCTAGAAAACTGCAAACAAAGCTTAAATTGGCAGCAACGTTGAACATGGAAGGAAATAGTTGGCAGAATTTGATCGCTGTTCCAACAATAATGAGCATGATATGATTGTAGCTTATGAGAACCATAGCTAGAAGTTACCAATGATAGAGCTTAATTACATGTTATTTTTTGCTACGTTAAGAGCATAATTGTGTTAGCGGTGGACGCTGGTGAAATTTTTATATGGTTAGATATAAAGATATCGATATCAGTTATGATTATATGACATGTGATTAAATAAAATAGAACGCTGTAACATGAACGGAGATATATTTATGCCCCCATAAAGTGGAAAAGACGGAGTCTGTTTAAAAGTCACCGCCAGGTCTGAGGAAACACTTTACAGACAGACTCCGTTTTTTCCACTTCATGCCTCCATAAAGTGGAAAAGACGGAGTCTGTTTAAAAATCACCGCCAAGTCTAGAAACACACTTTATAGAGAGACTCCGTACTCCGTACTCCGTCTTTTCCACCATGCCACGCGATAAGGCAATGCTGACTAACAAAGTCGAGGGTTTGATGAGTATTTCCTTCCCCTCCCTTAGGTGTTTTTATAAGCGCATCATAAGTCGACACCACATGCACAAAATGCAGCATGGTTATCTAAAATTTACACTTTTCACGATAAGGGCGTTTGTCGTTTAAGCGAAAGAAATAATTAATCATAAATTAGCCTTCGTGAGTGACGCTTGCGTGCTAAAGAATGCCATTGTGGTGAAACGCATATCATATTCGTGAAACGTTGTGGCAAACATATTTTGTGAGCGTGCGCACACTTTAATAAGAGGCACAACCACGACCTAGCGTGCTAGTAAAAGTTGAGAAGTCGCCTGTATGTAGTCAGTAAACTGTACATGAATGAATTACACTTGTACTCACAAAGCAAATTTACGAGTTTATGCTAGTAACAGCAAAGAAAACACATATAATTTTTAACAGCATATTGGGTTATATATATAACTCCAGATAATATTCTTGCGTTTAGAATTTAAAGCCATGATTGCTAAGTAAGTGAACGTGGGCCGGTTCGAAGTATGGTATCATATCATGGGGGACAAACAAACCCTCGACTTTATTAGTCAGCATTGCCTTATCGCGTGTCTTTTGCTTTTTCATCAAGCTGGCATTTTACGTATTTTGAAATCCACCAGACTATAAAACCTTAAAGAATTTACACTTGAATTAATGTAACATTAAAGTGAATATCCACAGTTGCTCTTTTCACACCACGACTTCGTGCGAAGCCTATTACTGTCAACAGTGAAATACAAAGCGCCGATCAACGTAGGGCATTGGACGAATTTCTGTTAGTCTGAATGTCTGAAGTGACCCACAATCTATATGAATATTATTGTCAACCACCTAGTATGGGAAGAAATATACCAAATTATTGTTTTGCATATGCTAGCATTTAAATCTATTTAATTAAGTCTTCGCATTTTAACTTTATAATGGGTATTCTTAAGTATATGCGCCCCCCCCCCCCGAAAATACAATTACTAATGTTTTCTGTGGTGAGTGAAAGCAATAATTTATTAAATAATTAATTAATTTGAATAATTTATGCGTGGCTCCAGCTCCAGGCTCCGGCTCCGGCTCCGTGTATCGCTGTATCGTTGTATCGCTGCATCGCTTTTTAGTAGTGGCCACAGATGGTATATATGCATGCTTATCTAATTTTAGGTCAATTAACACCTCAAGTAGTGTCACGAAAAAATTCGTGTCAGGTTATGAAGTTTTCAAGGAAATATTTCTTAGCGTGTCTACACTCTACACGTAGACTGGTAGGTAGGTAGGTAGGTAGGTAGGTAAAAACTTTATTTAAACACGCTAGCCTCGTCAACATAATGCTGATTTCCACGAGGGGCGTCACACAAACAATACAAAGAAGGTAATTAAATTAAAAAGTTAAATTCAAAAATACTATTTACAAAAGTAGAACGTATGGCACAGAATCTTGCTCTTAAATTTAATTTAGATTTACCTCTCTTTTGAAACTATCGAGACTGCTTGGCGATTTTGCTTCAAATGAAAGGTCATTCCATAACATGGCGCCGCTGTACTTAAAGTTTCTCCTTAGATATTCTGTTCTAGATCTTGGAATTGTTAAATCATATTCACTATTTCTAAGATTATATCTATTTTGCATCACATTTCTTTCATAAAAAGATTCTTTTAAACTCGGGGCGGCGTGGTCATTTAATACCTTATACATAAATACCGCCTTGGATTTTTTTCTTCTGTTATCAAGTGTTTCCCAAGACAGGCTATTAAGAATGTAAGTTGACCTTATGTCATACGTTTCACCAGTTATTACCCTTGCCGCACGAGACTGCAATTTTTGCAGTTTATCTTGGAGCGATTTACCACAGTTTCCCCATAAAGTGGAGCAATAGTCAAAATGTGGCTGAACTAGTGCTTTATATATAATTTGTAATGTACTAGTATCAACGTATGGTTTAACGCGTTTAATAGCCCCTATACCAGCACTTGCCTTTTTGCATATTTTAGCAGTATGTTTTTCCCAGGTCAAATTTTCGTCAATTTCTACACCTAAGCTTTCGAAAGAATGAGTAACAGGCACTTTTTTGTCACCAAAAGAAACACTTGATTCACCAATCCTATTTTTAAGATTGTATGGCGATCCAATGAACATCAGTTTTGTTTTGGTTGGATGGTGTTGTAACTTATTTTTAGCAAGCCAAGTGTGAAGGTTTTTCAGATCATCATTTGAACTTTTAACAAGTATGTCATAATCATGCGATGCTGCAAAAATGTCTCTGTCGTCAGCATAGAGGCCGGGGGTTGTAGATTTTAGACACTGTGGCATATCATTAATATATAGTAGAAACAATAATGGGCCAAGAATTGAGCCCTGTGGGACTCCACATGTTATTTGTCTAGGTGATGATATACGACCGCTGACAAAGCACACTTGTTTTCTCTTTGTTAGGTAAGACTCGAACCATTTTAGTTCAGCCCCATGAATTTCAAATTGTTCATTCATCTTTTTTAATAGAATAGAGTGATCAATTGAGTCAAAAGCTTTTCTAATATCAAGAAATACGACACCGTTTAACATACCATTGTCCATATTCTCCAACCATTGGTCGCACATTTGGATAAGTGCTGACATGGTTGAGTGCTTTGGCCGAAATCCTGATTGATATCTAGAAAGCAATGAGTTTTGAGATAAATGTTCATATAACTGATCAAAGATCAGATATCTCAAATATCTTACTTATTATCGGTAAAATTGAAATAGGTCGATAATTTTCGCATTTTTGCCTATTTGCGAATTTAAAAAGCGGTGTTACTCTAGCCTTTTTCCACGCATCAATATAAATACCGGAATTAAGAGATAAATTAAAGATGGCAGTTAAAGATGGTGCTATTATATCCGCTGACATTTTAAGTATTTTAGCAGGTATGCTATCCATACCCGTAGCTTTTGAGACTTTAAGTCTTCTTAAACTTGTGGCAACATTAATTTGGCTAATTTGAGAGAAAAAAAATCGTGGGGCGAAATAACTATTTGGACATGAACCATCCAAACCATTTGTAGGTTGACTGGTTAGGTCACCTACTTCGGCAGCAAGCTTAGGATCAATTTGTACAAAATACTCATTGAAAGCATCAGCTATTTGCTTATCATCTACGACGACTGAATCATTGATGTGAAGTTCATTAACATTGGTTGCTTTCTTGCTTCTGTTCAATAGAGTATTTATCAAATTCCAGCTCTTTTTAACGTTCCCACATTGTGAACATTCTTTGATTTTATCATGAAAGTATACCTTTTTAGCGCTTCTCATGGCTACATTGACCCTATTTCGTTCCGTTTTGTAAATATTCCAGTGTGCTGAAGAAGCATGTTTTATCGCTTGTTTTTTATGAAAATCCCTATTCCACATTAACCTTTTAAGATTTGAAGTTATCCAAGGCACCGAGATGCCACTTGTTCTCTTACACCGAACAGGCGCATGCCTATCAAGTATCTCAAGAAAGAGGGATTTCCAAGCTTGCCAGCAAGTGTTAGGATCGTCAAATTGACATACAATATCCCAAGGGACTTGCAAGATATCATCTATAAAATTGCTATCTACAAAATTTTTATAGTCACGAACTTCTTTAGTAGAGTGCCTAAATTTTGGCACTGTAGTACTTTTAACTGCAAAAATCATGCTATGATCCGATATTCCAAGATGGATCACACCAGAATTTGATATATTTTCTGGTTTATTTGTTAAGAACAGGTCAATTAAAGTTGCCGACTTCTCAGTCACCCTTGTTGGTTCAGTAATTAATTGGTCTAATTGGTATGGAGAACACGACAGTTGGAGTCTTCGTGTATGGGAATCTGGGATGGGCTTAACAAAGTCGCAGTTTATATCCCCAACAATCATCAATTCTTTATTTTCAAGATCGCATTTACACAGAAAAAGATCAAATTCATTAAAAGCATCATTACTACAATTAGGTTACTACATTTACTTATTAGATAAGCCGTTCTATGCGGCCAACGTACTTCAATACATATCATTCCAAGGGATTCAGGAACTAGATCTTTTCTTTCAGAAAAAGATATAGTATCTCTGATATATAAGACCACGCCACCATCAGATCTATTTCGATCTTTACGGACAATATTGTATCCATTTATATTAATTTCATTGTCAAGAATTGAATCATCAATTTTCGATTCATTTATTGCAAGAATATCTATGGAGGAATGGCTTATAAGTACGCGCAGCTCGTCCATGTATTTTAGCAGACTATTTATATTCAAACTTGCTATTTTGAAACCTTTTAATTTATTTAAAACATGCAGCGAATTGTCATAAATACCTGATGCTGTACTATACGTTAAGTCAGCTAATGTTTCCTTCTGCGAGTGTTCCTGACTGGTGGGGCAATTATCTTTAACAATTCTCCGAGTTTCTGCATTGCTGATCGTTGAAAATCCTCAAATCTTGGTTTCCTTGGCAAAGTAGATACGTTGCCTCCCTTGAGCAAATTGATAAAGTGAACCGCTAAGATGGCCGAGCCTTTCGCATTTAGGTGGAGTTTACTGTTATTTAGACATGAGTCATTTATAATCGAGTTGGCAATGAACGAGACATCCAATTTCGTGAAAATGTGTCCAATTTCTTTATTAACCTCTTTAATCTTCTCTAACATAGCGCAATCAGAGTGCGGTTGAGCGGTTTTGCTGTAGTGGCTCGAGTAACCATGGGAAATAATGTCAGCATAATAGGTCATGCGAGGTGGCTTTACACCTATGGCGTATCATCAATGCTAATTATAGGATCACACATTTTAGAATTTTTCCCATTTGTTAGTATTCTTTACATAATCCTACATTCTAAAATTTGGCATTACTATGCGGAGTATTCAAAACAGCAGAACTAATGTCATATCATATCTAAAACGCTTTGCTCCCGTCACGGTTTAATACAACGCTTTTTGATACAACGCTTAACATTACAGTAGTAAAATAGTAGATAGCGCGAATGCAGCAGCACCTGAGACACAATGAATGTGATTATACTTGAAATTCTGTTCTAGTTTCAATTACAGATGTTATTCAAGACGATGAGCACACATCAGTGTACAATGCCCTGTTTTGTGAACAACACTATGCGCTGCGGGATAGCAATGTGTTTAGAATGTAGAATCTATTTCGGTGGTAACAATGCGCTAATAATACTAGATGATCTTCATCAGTGCTAAAGGCGGATTTCCATTCAGTGCAAAATGTCGCGCGATCGATTTTTAGCGAGCGCTTCTTTTGAAATGTGTGAACTCAACCACAGCCAATGAGATTTATTCCGCTTGACTGTTTGTAATTCAAAAGAAAGCGCTCGCTAAAAGTCGATCGCGCGACATTTTTCACTGAATAATAATAATAATTTAATAATTTATAAAGCGCTATTTACATAGAATGATCAAGAGCGCTATATTTACAATATAAAATTAACATACAACATATGAACACTAATAAACTTATACGCAATTATAAAACTAGATACTGAAAGCTGATTTAAAAAGACGAGTTTTAAGAGCTGTCTTAAAAACATTAATTGATGAAATGTTACGAATATCTTCCGGAAGCTCATTCCAAAGTTTCGTAACAGCTACACTAAAAGAGCGATCGCCAAATGATCGCAAAGTTTTTCCTTAGGATATTCTAACATTATACTATCATTAGATCGTAAAGAATAATTGCCTTTCTTTTTAATGTTAAAGGTAGGTTACAGTCGCTTCTGCGCATGTGCGATAGGTTTGTTATGAGGAGCCTCCTCATAACAAGTTTCCAGTCCCATGGCATAAACAGAAACACGCGCGGCCGTCTGAATCGTTCTCTGTTGTATTGCAAGGAGCGATGGCGCATCAAGTCCTGGCATAAAAATTGTTGCTTTGAGAGTTTCAAGATCAAACAATTAATGTTGGATTCTGAAAACGCGGCAAATCGCGTCGCCTAAAGGTTTAATCATTGGCGTTCGGTAGCTTTTGCTTCAGATGCTGTGGGTTTCGTTCGAGACTTTGAACCACACTACAGAATATTCGCGAGTCACGACATGCTCACAGTCACAGGCTCTGTCATGCAGAGTGGTAAGAAATATATTGTATTACTTTCACATAATAAGGAAATGTTAAGCTAATTACGCTAGCTGAGTTCTACCAATAATATTCAGGATGTATTTAGAAGTTGACAAGTATGTTTAAAACATGAAACAGTGTAGAGAGGAACCTTACATGCAATCACAATTTTGGCAGAGAACCAATTTTATCAAAAGAAAATCACGATACTGTAGTCTGTATATCACTCAATGAGTATATTGTGGATATGATCTATAACATAACTAGCAATACATAGAGGATATTACACGGTGCATGGCGCGAAGATATTATTTACGAGTGGTGAAAACATGTTCAGGTTGGAACAAGCGGACAGAGAACATATAAATCCCAGGGGAAAACACACGCGTTTTTCACGTCTTCACTAGTGAAAATATGGGAGATACGAGTGTTTTAGTTTACGGTGAAATACCCATAAAGCCATAACCATATAATAAATGAGCTTATTCGATGGCTTACACAGATATTGAGTGCAGGCTTCAACCGCTTGTACAAGGTGTGAAATAAATTATACATTTTATATAGACCCTGTAGAATATTCAATTAAATTGTCGTATTCTCGATTCCATTAACTCTATAGTATAGTAACTTTTACAATCCGTTTCCCAAACAAATTCAAAGTAATGAGTGAATTCAAAGCCGCGAAGCGAGATGCGGAAATTGCGAGTTTGAATGTCCGGTATTAAAATTGTCGGTGTATCTTAGGCGTTGATGTCTCTGGAAGTGTTAATTTTGTGTTTCAAGCATAATAGCCTGGAATATATTTCAAACTGTTATACTGTATACAGTTTTTTACTACATATTACAATCCCAGATTCAATATAATGCAATATAAGCACAATATGTGCTCTCGTCGTGATATTATATCGTATAAACATGATATAATGCTCTCGTCCAGGTGCACGCCATAGGCATAGATGTGATTTTGGTTGCTTGAGCGAGAATTTAGCCTGTTTGACGTACAGTAATTGTCGCTCATTTTCTCTTCTGCTGAATCACAACAAAATACGCGTGTGCGAACTGCCCAATTATGTAAAAATCCTGGCAAAATTTTCATGTATTTGCACCTGGATAATTTTATTATTTTACTTATTCTGAAATTTACGTACATGCAGTAGTTTCATACATTGAAATATAATACAAGTGTTATCTAATATCATCGTACTAATCGTAGGCCTTCAAAACATGCTATGAACGTTTATATACACATACACAGGCTACAGTTCTAAATGCTTATCCATTCCATTTTGTAAACTATTTGTTTGTAAAGTATGAGTTTTTGCTTTCATCACTGTGCTTTCAATTTCATTACTGTGTCTGTGTCTTCACTAAAAACACATTCGCTGCCAGTTAATGTACCCTCATCATGATATATAAGTCTGGAATCGAGAATACGACAATTTAATTGCATATTCTACAGGGCGCATATAAAATGTATAATTTATTTCGCACCATGTAGCTACACTCGTAAATAATATCTTCGCGCCATGCACGGTGTAGTGTCCTCTATGTATTGCTAGCTATGTTATAGATCATATCCACGATATACTCATTGAGTGATATACAGACTAACCTGTGAGCATGTCGTGACTCGTGAATATTCTGTTGTGCGATTCGAAGTCTCGAACGAGACCCACAGCATCTGAAGCAAAAGCTACCGAACGCGAATAATTAAACCTTTAGGCGACGCGATTTGCCACGTTTTCAGAATCCAATATTAATTGTTTGATCTTGAAACTCTCAAAGCAACAATTTTTATGCCAGGACTTGATGCACCATCACTCCTTGCAATACAACAGAGAACGATTCAGACGGCCGCGCGTGTTTTCATTTATGCAATGGGACTGGAAACTTGTTTTGAGGAGGCTCTTCATAACAAACCTATCGCACATGCGCAGAAGCGACTGTAACCTACCTTTAAGTAAATCAGCAATATAATTTGGAGCCATCCCATATAAAGCCTTAAAGGTGATTAATAAAAGTTTAAAATTAATTCTAAATTTAACAGGCAACCAATGCAGTTCGTATAAAATCGGCGTAATATGACAGTATCTTGGGGTCGAGGTCACCAATTTTGCAGCAGCATTTTGTACTCTCTGCAATTTAATTAGTTCAGAGCTAGGTAAACCATATAAGATATACTGAATGGAAATCCGCCTTAACAGTGCTAATAAATTTACATGGTGACTTCAGAAACTAAACAAGTATTGATGTTCACCATGAAAACTTCTCATCCTGCTTAAAATCCTTTATGAAAAGTTTAAACAAAACGCACCCATGCCGACGCCCATCCCACGGAGTAACTTCGACGTAGTTATGACGCCAGCCTCCCTAACAACCGGGACTCCAGTAATAGTCGATGGACTTTGACCGGTTGCATGGGAGGACGCGCAGCAAGACCCAAACTTATCACGCGCGCTAGCACGCGTATTGATGGCACCTTTATCTTTTGCCGGCCACGTTTACAAACACCGTTCATTGGTATTTATAGTGAAGAGCAATATTGACCCAGCTGATTGTGTTGCATTATCCTATTAAATTATTGCGCATGTCCAACTATCCTATAGGGCGAACTTATGCCCTAAGATAAGGTGGATTAATTAAGAGAAAACTTTGCATGCTGTATTATCACGACACTGAAAACAGTTATGTAAGTTCGTATTTTCGATATACGGTTTATGTCGTTTGTACCCAATGACAGCGCAGTTTTTCATGAAACTATCGTGTTGTATCCACCGATAGTATGGTTTATGTCGTTTGTATCCAACGACAGCGCAGTTTTCTCATGAAACTATCGTGTTTTATCCACCGATAGTACGGTTTATGTCGTTTGTATCCAATGACAGCGCAGTTTTTTTATGAAACTATCGTGTTGTATCCACCGATAGTACGGTTTATGTCGTTTGTATCCAACGGCAGCGCAGGCTCACGTGAACATATCGTGTTGTGTCCACCGATAGTACGGTCTATGTCGTTTGTAACCAACGGCAGTGCTGTTTTTCATGAAACTATCATGTTGTATCCACTTATAGTATGGTTTATGTCGTATCCAACGATCACGTAAGGTGTCCAAATGACTTGCTATCGTGCTGGGGTCTAGGAGGTTATGTAATAACCAAAGTTAATAGCTATTGAACCTTGCGTGTTCAGGAAGTTAGGTGACAGCCTGAGATTAGATGGGCATGGTAAAGTGCAGCGCTCGCGCAACATATGTTCATTAGTTGCTTGGCACGCAAAGTGTATAGTGGTACAAAACAAATCGTTTAAAACCCCCACCATCCCAACCTTATCCACAGGATCCGGATCAGATGCGCATTTCACCTCTCTTTAGCTAAGTTCGTACTCTTAATTGTACTTGTGCGCCTTTTGCCACCATTGGATCAATGGTATGATGGGTGCAGGCTGCTCGAGGGTAGTTAGCAGCTCAAGATAACATTTGCATTGATCTTGCTCTAATCCAGGTACCATCGCTACTTTCTAGGCCACATCTCGGTCAGTAGCCTGCACCTAACCTTCCATAATTGGTAAGTAGAATATAACATAGGAGGCTCTTTCGGTGAACGCAGGTATTAAACTGATCATAGTGGTAAAAATATTTTCGCGTGATTCTTATAACATCTGCCATATCTCCGTCTGTTTTAATTTTATGTTGACACAACCAACACAAAACTAAAGTTTTAATTTTTTAAATTTCTGGTTGTTGTACGTGGGCCGAAAAATAAAGGAAAAGCTGTGGCCAATATAACAGAAAACACAAACAAGAAGAAAAGCAAGACCAAGAGCTTAACTATACTGCATGTTATAATTGTAATATAACCTGCGTTATTTGAGACGTTTTAATTTGTGCGCAAATTAATAGGTAGGTAGAAATCAAAAGTTTACAGAACATGCACGCCACGTTATTCACACACTCGTTACCAATGGCCTGCAAATAAGTGGCTTTATTGATACATTAATCTTAAGTCACATTGCGTTAAAATAGTGAAGTCAGTTAGTCAGGTTGTGTTTGAACTCCACATTCTAAACACATTGCTATCCCGCAGCGCATAGTGTTTTTCACAAAACAGGGCATTGTACACTAATGTGTGCTCACCGTCTCGAATAACATCTGTTATTGAAACTAGAACAGAATTTAAAGTATAATCACATTCATTATGTCTCAGGTGCTCCTGCATTCGCGCTATCTACTATTTTACTACTCTAATATTAAGCGTTGTATCATATTTAAACCGTGACGAGCAGCAAAACGTTCTAGATATAATACGATATTAGTTCTGGTGTTTTGAATACTCCGCATAGTAATGCCAAATTTTAGGATGTAGCATTATATAAAGAATACTAATAAACGTTGAAAATTCTAATTAAAATGTGCGATTCTAATTATTATGATACGCCATAGGTGTAAAGCCACCTCGCATGACCTATTATGCTGACATTATTTCCCATGGTTACATGTATACATATATACCATATGTACATATTTATAAAGTTCATTAGAAGGTAGAGGGCAAACACAGGCTATTTTGTCTGAGGAGTGCTACGTTGATTGCGTAGTACGAAACCATATAGTAATAAATATGCCAAGCAAAGCTTGCTAAGTTTTTGTGTACAACGAATACTTTTTCTGTTGCTACTCGGAGTTTCACGCGCTTAGGAGATCATCAGAATAAGTCAGACTTGAATTATTGCATTTGAATTTTAATTCACTGCAGATTTGTTTTGTATGACAAGCAGAAGCTTGCCACACTCGTCAAATTTAAATATTCGCACACATCGTTGCCCAGGATATACTTTATACATGTTTGACGTCATTGCGATTATACTGAGCGGATTGTATTACATTGCTTTCAATAAACTGTTTATTGCTCAATTTGTTGCGATGTCTACATTCCGATAAAAGTTCATTTCTAGAGTTCAAAGAGACAAGGTTCGGATGGTAGATAATCATTTGGTAGATAGAAATTTCTCGTGCAAGCAGGCATAGTTGACAGCGTTTGGTTTTACTCGAGTAGCTGTTGCATTTTGCTAATTTTGTCCACTTTCTTATATATAATTGAATATTTTATGTTGTGATCTTTGAGACGCCGGATAAATTTGCTCAACTCCGTCGCATTTCTTTGTACCTGGAGTTTCTGAAGGAGCTGGCGTGCCCGCTGTATCTTTAAACTCTCCCGCTGTATGCCCTACATGTATTTTATCATTAAGACCATATTGCCTTTTGGTTTTAACGGTAACTATTATTTGTTGAAAATGTTTTAGGAGTTTTGATTCGTTAAGAGCTAAAAGGTGAAATCGTCATATCCGCTTGGTAGTTGCCCAAATTTGGGGTTGAAAATAAATATACCACATTATGACTCATTTCTTCGTATATTGAAAGCAAATATACGACATTATGACTCATTTCGTCGCATACTGACTGACCTTTGTTTATCGAGCTTACCTCGTAATCTGACAATTGTTTTAAGAATACTTTTTTCCGTGGTCTTATTAAAGTTTTCGAGCAATTTCATGCTGTTCCATTATTAGCAGCATGTGTCTTGTTACTTACAAAGTAAGCGTTTAAACTGAGTTTAAAACATTTCTAAAAAATAATAAAACAATTATCAAATTTTGTTTTTTCTCTGCCTTAGTAATTCCTCATGTCCTGCTCGACCTCATTCAATAATTGTTTATTGTCTTACTTGTCGTAACTTTATTAGAATACAACAGCCAACGTGCTATTCGAATCGAAGACAAAACCTATCCTCGATAAATCGAAGACAAAACCAGCACTAAAAATAGAAGACAAGAACATACTTGATAAATAGACTAACAGCTAAAATTAAAATAAATTCGAACTTGGAAATGAAAAAAATAAAAGAATACTAATAAATCAACGATATGCAAAAGACAAATTACTGCACTTATGAAAATTATCCAGATTGTTTAAAAAACAGAAAAATCCTTTTGATAATTAGTTGATAAGCAAGTTCAGGTGTTTTATAATAATTGGCAATCAAATAACAGACAAATTACAGGCATTTTGTTGCCATGCATACGAGAATCACAATGTTGAGCTTCAATATTTCTAGGTTGATTATATAACAAACTTACTAGCAGGGAGGTTGGTTCGGGATTAACGCACCTCGGGGTCTGACAGCTGTTCGAACCTACCGAGCGAAGCGAGGTAGGTTCGGACAGCTGTCAGACGCCGAGGTGCGTTAATCCCGAACCAACCGAACCAGCAAGTAAGTTGGGTTTTTATCCCATACTAAACTTATCTTCTTGCTGTTGTTTTCCGAGGCTCGCTGAGTCGCCGATGTCACCAATGTATTTTGTCAACATTTTCTCTTCTTAAACTTATTGGTCTCTTAATATTTCTTTATCAGGGTCTCTATTGTGTCTTTAGTTTACAATTTTCTGTTTCTTTTTGCTTGGTTTCTGTGACGTTTTTTGCCCAAAAATGTTCTTTAAAGTGTAGGTTTAATAATCAGCTAAATTTTGTTCGCCATTGTTGTTGAGCAGTGGTTTGAGGCGAACGGCAGCGCAAGCAACAAGCAGGTCAGTTCGGGTTTTTGAAACCAATCAAAAAGCCAGTTTTATCGATAAAAGAGAAAAGCGGGTAAGTTCGGAAAAAGCAGGTTAGTTCGAAAAAAACTAACCTGCTAAGAACCAATCAGAAGCCCGCTTTCATCACACATATGGGATAACTTATATTAGACACTTGGAGGCAATTGCCAACTATTTTCACTGTACAAGCGTACAATACAAGAATACTTGTTGTGGGTCACCGCTTCAAAATGTGAAAACATTCACATGTTATGTGTATACAATGAGATATATTATGTGACCAAGACTATTATGACCAAGTCACTTTTATTAATAAGTACAAAAAGCATCTACGAAACAGTTGCTTTAGTTTGTAATTGAACCTTGAAAATATATTTGTGTCTATAATCCCTAATTCCTTTAACTTGAATTTAGATACATACTGTACAATACCTACAATATCACATTCGCACCTCCATTTAAATTGAATCTGGAGCCAGATGCATAGTGATCGTGTTCCAATGGCTTTAACTTCGCAAAGGCTTTCCCTGTCTTAAAATTAAAATATTTTTTCATTCTTCTTCAGATTTTCATTCTTCAACTATGATATAACGCAACAGCTGAGTGGTTAGTGCTTTTTTGGATTCCTCCAAACGCCTCGCATAAGCCATAAGTCAAGCCGCCATATGCCGTCGTGTCAATTAAATCTAAAGCAAGATACGCTTAGTTCTTACCTAAATCGCTGTATCGACCTAGAGAATCAATGCAATGTTTACAGCATTTTTTTCATCCTTCGCTTATAATTTTAGCATAAAGTAATTAAAGCATTCGGCTATTCGTCTTGTCTCTAGTAGTTATAGCGTCCTCCGTAGGGCTCACATATAATTGCTGGTCATTGATCTGCGACATATTATTTTTTTAGTGGAAAGGCAGAATGTGTTTGTCACTTAGCCATTTTAAACACTACAGTATGAAACACGCTGCGACATACTCCATTAGTTTTCTTGAATGTTTCCCTGCAATATAGGATGTGCCAAAAAGCGGAACCATTAACATATTAATAATACTATCTATTCAAATTGAGAAAGGATTTGTTAATTTGAATAGATAGTATTATTAGTGTGTTAATGTTTCCGCTTCTTTGGACATATGTGTGTTAAACATAACGACAGGAAGTAGTTCGGATAGAGTCCTGATTATCAATATATTTGACAGATGATATTTGTTTGTCTATGATTATATAAATTTACTTACTCAATTACGTAACTGCTAGGTTGAGTTCTTTTAAGTTTCCCAATTTACACCAATTAATGTACATTTTAATTAAGTAACTAATTAATAATAAGTAGTTAAGTGGAGTGATTTTGATGACTTTTCTGTCCTGCTTACTTTTTCAGTCCAAATTCACGTGGTCGTATTTTCATAGACGTAGATTTCAGGGAATAGTAGAAACCTTTCCAATGTTCCCAATTGATACCATTAGCAACTGATGAGTGAGTACCGTGATGATACAAACCATTCAGATTAGACTTGAGACAGGCGCCATACCACCAACCGCCTTTGAATGTAGCAGCACAGTTAGATGACCTGATATCATTGTCGGAATCCTTAGTTGAGAATGCCCTTCCTTTATGATATGAGAAGGAATCTCCAGCTGTTCCTGTAAATATGATCACAAAAATACTAAATACTAACTAATTTTCATCTTTTTTATGATTACACTTTAGCTTACATGAAGCAAAATTCCTTGATCGAGTTGATCCAACACTCACGTTTTCTGAAATCTTTTTCGAAATAGCTTGGTATACGTAACCTAACTTTCAAAAGATGGGGCTTTGTGCAAACAAATAATTATGATAGCCAAGGAGTCTGAATTGGGCATTTCCGTGTAGCCATGCGGTGTCAATGACCAGGTAAAAATGGCTTGAATATCCATCTATGGAGTTGCCTCGTCTAGAGCAAGTGAAAGATTAGGAATATGTACATGTCGGATTTGACAATATAGCACGTCAAATACATTTCTCCATTTAAAGAAATGTCTTATAGAACTTTATTTCTTTTTGTCTAACAGAAAATGAAAAAATACTTTATTCCTAATTAAGAAGCAAAACTGAATGTTGATATGTTGCTGTGCAGACGTCAAGGCCAGCGCTAGCACGTTAATTAAGGGGGGGATATACTCATCCCCAATAAAAGTTCTAGCCCGGCCCCACAAGGACGTGAAATATTTCTGGAAATAATACAAGTAATTCCATTAATTACTTCACTTTACGATCACAGAGTTAGTTTTAAGGGTAAGCTGAATTAAATGTGCAGCACAAAGTAGGATAATGATTAAATCCTTAATGGACCATTCCCCAATTAGACAAAGTTTTAAATTGAGTAGTAAATGTACGTGCGCTTGGCTCATTTTTCATGATACTTCATGTAATCTAAATGAAATGTTTCCAAAATCCAAGATGGCGGATTTTCACAATTTTTTGATGACGTCATTAAAAGATTTTCCAAGATGGCGGATTTTCACAATTTTTTGATGACGTCATCAAAAATTTTTCCAAGATGGCGTCCGCCCTAAAATTTTTTCCAAGTCGAAAAAAATTTTTGATTTTTCTAAGATGTCCGCCCAAATTTTTTTTTTCCAAGATGGCTTTCACAAAAAAAATTAAAATATGATGACGTCATAAAAAAATTCCGGATAGCGCCCTCCCTCGAATTTTAGGGAGTTTGGGAAAAAAAATCCAAGATGGCGTCCGCCCTCGGATTTTAAGGACGTCATCAAAATTTTGAAAAATGCAGCGTCAGCATTTTTCAAAAAAAAAATCGAACACTTTAAAAAGTGGGTTTTCGGAAACGGTAAAGATGGTTTCAATGGTTGAAGTGTTATATTCGGACCTGTCTTCGTCGGAATACCCTGGGTTTTTGAGATGTTGGAAGGTTTTAAATTCATCCCGAACGAGGAACTTAGTAAAATCACGTATATAATTATAACGAAGTTCGAGGTTCCGGGCGAAATTGATTTTTCTAAATTCGTTGGTAGTAACTATTCGATCCTGTGTGAGTATTTTAAAAGTATTACCGAGTTGCATCCCGCAAGGTTTATCATTGTGAAACTAACGATGCCTGCCTGCGGTTACCACCACCTATTCCTAAATATTGGTAACCCTCCAAAAAAAAATAATTTCAAACTTAAAAAAAAGTTTTGAAATAAAGGATGAAACGTAACTTTATAAGAGCAGAAAATTGGAATCTTGCAGCCGACCGAGAATTGAAACGTCGCGAAAAGGCTGTCGAAAAGGCTGCGGCTACGGAGACGACAAAATGTGAACGCGCCGAAGCATCCAAATGGCGGCGTGAAATAGAAAAAGAGCAAACACGCCGTGAAAAGGCTGCAGCTGCAGGAACGAAGAAAAGAGAGCGAGCTGAGTTTTTGAAATGGTCAAAAGAAATACAATCAGAGGAAACACATCGTGAAAAACAACGCGATTTAAACGAAGAGAAAGCATGGCGTGGCAGTAAAAAATTTGCACAGATTCGTCGTCGGTTTCGGCGTAAATTTAAACGTAGGAAACCACCTGCGTTTAATGTTGTTAAAACGTATTCAAATGCTAATGCAAAATTCACTACGTATTTTGATACGTACAAAACCTACGTGTACGGTCGCGTCGATCCCGTTGCTGTATTTAAAAAGGCATTGGACTTGACGGTCAAAGAACGTAAGTTAGTACCCGGTGATAAGATACGTGTTATCGTTTCGCACCCTTCGTGGGCAAAACCGTTTTCGACCAAATTAATTACGATCACGGACGACGAGCAGTTTTTTATATTCTTTTAAAATCCATTTTAGAATACGTGGAGTATAAAGCCGTGCCTTGGGACGAAGTGACGATCGAAGTACAGTCTACGAAAATTCGTCGAGGTACCGGTCGTAGTATTAAAATTACCAGCGACAATAGTGGTCGTAAAAGGTGTATTATTACCATAAAAAATTCCGACACGATGTGTCTTGCGCGTGCTATCGTAACGGCTCATGCGAATATCAACAAAATGAAATGGACGGCATCCCAACTTAAAAACGGGTTTAACGATTCCAAAAAACTCCAAGGAACAGAAGCATCGAAACTTCAGGAAGAAGCAGGCGTCCCCGTAACCGATTACGGGAACACGTTGGAGAACGTTGAAAAATTTGCACAACACCTCGGCATTCAAATTAATATCGTCGACGCCGATTACTTTAACGAAATTATTTATACTGCAAATACCGATGCGGCTGAAATTATATACGTTTACAAAAATAAGAATCATTATGACGTTATAACGTCTATGCCTGCATTTTTAGGCAAAGGCTTTTACTGCCACACGTGCAAAAAAAGTTATACGCAACGCGACAAACACCGTTGTCCTTTAAAATGTTTATCGTGCTTTAAAACCGAACACCATACCGGCGATAAAATAACGTGTGATAAATGCAATCGGACATTTGTTGGAAAAAACTGTTTCGATGAACATCTTCGGGATCGTTCTAAAAGTAAGAAACGCAATATCGTGTGCGAACTTGTTCAAAAATGCACGAAATGTCACCGTACTGTTGGCGACCTAAAGAAACACGTGTGTGGACATGCTACGTGCAGTAACTGTAAATCTTATTGTGATCCGAAAACGCATAAGTATTACATGCTACCCGTTGAAACCAAAGGCGGTGCGTGTACGCGCGAAACACCGTGCAGCGGACCTAAAAAAAGATTGGTGTTTGTGTTGCAAATCACGGACAACTAAGTATATATTTTACGATCTGGAGACGCAGCAGGATACGGGGACGCACGTTGTGAATTACGTCAACGCACAAGACTTCGACGGGAACGAATTTACGTTCGATACGATCGACGAGTTTTGTAAATTCGTGTTTTCAAAACAGCATGAAGGGTACACGTTCATCGCCCATAACGCCTAAAGTTTCGATGCAGTCTTTCTCCTGAGGTACTGCATCGATAACGCGATAAAACCGTTTTGTATATACACCGGTACGAAGATCATGTACATGGCCGTGGAAAAATATAACGTGCGGTTTGTCGACAGCATTAATTTCGTGAACGCGGCATTAGAAACCTTTCCAAAAACGTTTGGGTTTTCGGAACTAAAAAAAGGTTATTTTCCGCATTTGTTCAACGCGCCAGAAAACCAAGCGTACGTCGGTCTTATCCCACCAAAATATTATTACGATCCAGATCATATGAAGCCTAGTAAACGTGATGCCTTTTCAACATGGTACGACGAACGCGGTGCTGAAAATTACGTGTTTAACTTTTAAAACGAACTGCAATCGTATTGTAGTTCGGACGTTGATATTTTACGATGCGGGATGATGTTATTCCGTGAAATTTTTCTTAAAATTGCCAACATCGACCCGCTTCAATACGTGACGATCGCTTTGGTGTGCATGGCAGTATATCGGTCAAAATACATACCCGAGGATACGATCGGAATTATCAAAGACATTCCTAAAAATACGTTCAGTAAAACGTTGTTGCAATGATTACGTTGGATATCCAAGACTCAAAACGTATACGTTCAACACGCGATGAACGGCGATGAACATTCTATTCCGACCGTAGGGAAGGTCGATGGTTTTTGTAAAAAGACCAACACCGTTTACGAATTTCAAGGCTGTTTTTGGCACGGTTGCCCTCGGTGTTATACAGAAGACCGTATTAATCCCGTCAACCAACGCGATATGCTGGAGCTGCAACGAACAACCGAACGAAAAAATCAACGTACATGCGATCTCGGGTACACGCTCGTCGAAGTGTACGAGTGCGAGTTACGAAAAGACGTTGCATTTAAAAAATATGTAAAAACCAACACCGTTGATATTGTGACCCAGTTAAACCCACGAGATGCGTTTTACGGGGGTAGAACGAACGTTACAAAATTAACGTACGAGTTTAAAGAGAACGAGTATGGACAGTACGTGGATTTCGTAAGTTTGTACCCGACGGTTAATTTTTTTAAAGAATATCCTATCGGACATCCTGTAAAAATTCATAACCCGAGAACTTATGACTCGAAATGGTTCGGGTTCGTTCAATATAAAATAGAAGCGCCCCGTGGTCTGTACCATCCCGTGCTTCCTGTTCAGCTACAGTGCGGAAAAGCAGACAAGTTATTGTTTCCGTTATGTCGATCGTGTGCAGTAGCGCAACACCAGGGGAGATGCGAGCATACCAACGACAACCGCGCGTTGACGGGAACGTGGTGCTCCAACGAAATTTCGTTGGCACTTCGAAAAGGGCACCGTATCGTTGAAATATACGAGGTGTGGCATTTCGACGAAACGTCCGACACGTTATTTAAAGGGTACGTGAAAGACTTCATGAAAATTAAAATGGAGTCGTCTGCACCTCCGAAAGAAGATTTAGACGACTTTAAAAAAAAAGTTAAAAACAATTTGGTTATTGATCTCGGAAACATTAAAGACAACAAAGGCATGCGTGCCGTTTCGAAACTTTGTCTGAACAGTCTTTGGGGGAAATTTAGGCAGAGAATTAATCAGACGCAAACGGAGTACGTGACCGAACCAAAAGATTTTTACAAAATTCTTTTAAACGAAACGCACGAAAATATTAACGTCCAGTTTTTAACGAAGGATATGGTCCAAATGAGTTTTAACCTTAAAGACTAATTCGTCGATATATATAACAACACGAATATTTTCGTGGCGGCCTTTACGACATCGCACGCTCGTGAAATGTTGTACGGGGTGCTGGATAAACTCGGTGACCAAGTATTAGGGTATGTATGTATGTAAGCTTTATTTCAACACGCTATCTTCGTCAACTATTTACATCAGTTGGTTTCCACGAAGGGCGTACTATGTACATTAAATCTAAGATATATTACAAAACACACATTAATTAAACTTTTAATTACTAATATAAATTTAACCAAACCCTTCCCTTAACCATTAATATTGCCAGGCTCCCCCCCCCTTCCTAATCTGCATTTACCCAATCATCCTCTTCATTCTGGACATGAAATTAGCTTAGATGCAATTTCACCTTTGATTTAAAGGAAATTGGGAACTCTGCCATCTTGACATCTTGCGGAAGACTGTTCCATAAAACTGCTCCACTATACCCAAATGTTTTCTTTAGAAATTCAGTTTTCGGTTTTTTAATCGAGAGATCAGTTTCGCTATTACGCAATTCATAGCTATTCTGTGATACATTTCTTCGAGAAAAAAGATCTTTAAGGTTTGGTGCAGTGTGGTTTGCGAGTACTTTATAAATGAACACTAATTTATTTAGTGCTCGTCTATTAGCCAGTTTTTCCCACCCTAAGGTGTTTAGCACTTCAGAAGATCTTACATCGTAGTCAGCTCCGGTGATCACCCTTGCTGCACGATTTTGAAATTTTTGCAATTTGTCTTGAAGTCCCAAACCACAATTATCCCACAGCGGAGAACAGTAATCAAAATGAGGTTGTATCAATGTTTTGTAAACATCTTGTAAAGTTTTGTGTGGGACATAATGCTTTATCCTTTTCATTGCCCCTATTCCAGCACTAATCTTATGACATACGGAATCAATGTGTTTCTCCCAATTCAATTTTTGATCTAAATCTACCCCTAAGCACTTAAATGTACTAGTCTGCGGGACTGGAATTTTGTTCATCTCAACAGTTCTACTCCCAACTTTGTTATTTGAATTATGCAATGATCCAATAAACATAACTTTTGTTTTTTTTTCATGAGAGTTCAGTTTGTTTTTAGCAAGCCATTTTTGAATTTTGGCAAGGTCCATATTCAAATTCTCAACAAGTGTGTCATAATCATGTGAGGAGGAGAATATTTGAGTGTCATCGGCATATAGGCCTGGAGTTGTCTTCTCTAAGATGTCAGGCATATCGTTGATATATAGCAAGAACAACAGCGGACCAAGTATTGATCCCTGTGGAATTCCACATATTATTTTCCTTGCAGAAGAAGTTTGTTCATTAACAAAACACACTTTTTTCCTATCCTTTAAGTATGATTGAAACCATTTTAGTTCAGTATCATGAATACCAAATTGGGTTTCAAGCTTTTCTAATAATATCTGATGGTTCACCGAGTCAAATGCTTTACATATATCCAGAAAAACAACTCCGTTTATTTTGCCATCATCCATGTCCATTAGTCATTGATCACACATTTGTATAAGAGCGGCCAAGGTTCCGTGTTTTGGCCGGAACCCAGATTGAAATTTTGAAAGTGCCGCATGTCTATTTAAAAAGCGATATATTTGACTAAAGACCTCACCTTCAAATATTTTACTAACAATAGGGAGGACTGAGATTGGTCTATAATTTTCACATTTACGCTTATCCTCAGATTTATAAATTGGTATAACCCTAGCTAATTTCTACCCATCTATATGAATACCAGTCCTGATGGATAAGTTAAATATGAAAGTTAAAGATGGTGCAATAAAGCCTGCTATCATTTTTAGAATCTTTGCTGGGTACGATACGGATTCGTGCTGGTACGTTGACAGGCCCGGCGGGAATACGTAGACACGGGTGATAGTCTCAGCTACCTGACCGACGAACTTGATGGTGGACACATTATAAAATGGGTCGGTACGGGCCCTAAATCCTACGCGTACGAAACGAACGACGGCGGCGTTACTACAAAAGTAAAAGGTTTCACGTTGAATTACTCGAACGGATTAAAAATCAACTCCGACGTTATGAACGAGATTATACGCGACCCTAGTAAAAAATTACAATTGGGAGAAAAAATGCGATCACGCGGGACGCAAAAACTAAGACGATTGTCAATCAGGATCAAACGAAAACGTTTGCGTTAGGGTACGACAAACGTGTTGCGCAGGATGATTTTGACACAGTACCTTAAGGGTTTTAAATCGAGTAATTTTTAACTTGAAAAAGTCAGAAATTTTAAAATAAAATGTCTGATGAGATTAAGGCCGAAGACGATGGGGTTGATAATTTATGTTGGGAGTACGTCACAACCTTTACGTAAACGGTTGTGTGAGCATAGGTATAGGGCAAAAAACTTTTTAAAACAGGACTATTGTGAAAATAACCGTTTATACACCCGGATGGTAACCGTCGGGATTATGAATTGGAAGGTAATTCCTCTTTTAACGTTTGCATGCGATCAAAAAACCATTTTCGAGTTCGAGCGGGAATGGGTATTATATTGGCAACCGGAGCCAGTCTTAACAGGTATCCTCCAGTAACAGACAATAAATACAAAGGAGGTTGGCACACAAATAACAAGAAAATAAAACGGTATTTTTGTAAGGTATGTAACATGTCTTTTATACATAACCAAAACCTAAAAACCCATCTCGACAGTCTAAAACATTCCTACGCTTGGCTCAATTCGATAGATTAATAAATATGAATTCAGAACCTTCAGAGTCGATAAAAAAAACAAAAAAAAATTTTTTTTAAAAAAAGTTTAAAAATCAGTTTTAGCAAAACGTCGATATTAATATCGATCGTCACTGGTGTGGTCGTTTCTCTATGCTAAAAAAATCGTGATTCTTGGAGAATAAAAAAATGGCGTTAAGACACAGTGTTAAACTCTTCGATAATGTATATAGAGAGTTTCGGAATAACTGTTAATGGATTCATATTAACGGTCGTTATAGAGAACAAAAACATTTCCAAGAGGCAATATTATTTTACATATTTAACATTGCCGAATTAAATCCTACGGATAAGGTTGCAAGTATGGTTCATAGTATATTAAAATTCTTCTTTTTTGCAAAACCAGAATACCGACGTGGTGTGTATAAACAAATTCGCTACAAAATTTTACCGGTCCTTTGGAAAGACCACCGCATGATCGAACGGAAAAAACAACGCAAGCTAACGTTCCTTGCGAACGAACTGCACGGTTTGGAGAGGATAGTCGAAGCACATATTGTTCGTACGATCGTTAAGCCGTACATACGTGACTTGAATAAAAAATGGTATAAAATGACAGCGTTGGAAAAATTAAAAGCAGTACCACTGTTGCTTACACCTACCACTAATGTACAAGCAGCTTAAACCAACAACCTTAAAAATATTTGTATTTTGGTTAAAAGTTGTTTAAAAGTACTTTGCAGGTACTTTTAAACAAAATACAATGTACCTTACAACAAATAATAAATAATGGAAGAACCTAAAATAACGACGGTGCAAAAAATTAAGGATCCAAAACGTGTAGAACAAGGAAAAAGATTAGCCGCTATTTCAAGAGAAGCCAAAGCACGTAAAGCTGCCGAACGCGCAAAGGTAGAAGAATGCGTCGAAAACGCGAACATGCTCTATAAGCGCCCTGGTCTTGGATACGGCGTCTACAACTTTTTTTCTAAAAAAGAAGAACAACCACCACAACAACAGGTACAAGTAGAACAACAGCAGCCGAAAAAAAATAATTTCGACTCGTTATAGAATAAAATAGTAATGTCGTTAACGAAAGAAGAGATTTTAGACGGACTTTACAACGCAGGATTAATCACGCTTGGAGCAGTTGGCGTATCGATGGCAAGTCAGGAAATATTGAAAGACGATCTTGGCGTAACGCGTTCTTCACAACGCACACTTCGATTAGTAGCGGCCGTTGGAGGCGGCTCGTTGCTCGTTAAATTTCTACAGAAAAAGGAATACGTTTCGGCCGAACCGTTTAAAGCTACGCAAATAAAAAAAATGGCAAGCGTAGTACCAAGTGGGTTATTTAATGCCGTCGCCTTTGCAGGTGCCGGCTACGTTTTTCACAAATTGGATAAGAAAGGTTACGAAGATGAAATGAAACGTCATAAAGAAAAATGGTACGAAAAAACCGTCGAAATAAAGAATAAGGTTTCCTTATTACGGCAACGTTTAAACGATGCCAACAAAGATTTAGACGATACGAACGAAGCGTTGCACAACCTACGGATGGCGATGGACGAAAACGTCGGACCGGAACCGACGTTGAACGATTATTACGAACCGTCCAACGACATGAAAATGTATACGAACGTCGTCGTTGGCGTTGCGGGGATCGGTAGCGGGAGTTTTAGCAAGCAAAATGTTATTGTAATTTCATAACCCAGACGGGTTATGAAATATTTTTTTTTACAATACGAATTTCGTCACTAGGAACCCGATCCCGATCGTGCTTCCCAAAAGGTAAGGGAGATGATTTTGGAACAACTACAGGTTTTGGTTTTGGTACAACAGGTGACGTGGTGCAACAAGCGGTTTTTTCGTCGTCGGTGGTGCGACGTAATTCACGTTCGTGTTGACGTCGAATTTCATTGTTTTTGTCGAGAGCGTCAAGACGTTGTTGTAGCCTTCGACTTTGTCTTTGAGGATAATCATGTTCGACGGAATTAAAATGATGCCTGGCGTGATGGCCATGTTGAGAACGATGTTCGTGTCTTTGATGGCCGTTCTCATATCCGAAATTAACTTCGTGGGATTATCTTGCAAAATAGTATCTTTTACGAGCCGATGAAATATTTGTTGCGTTTGTAGAGATTTCGCGCCTTTCCCTACGATCGCCCAGCGCGTTTGTGCTTGCGCTCCTAGAACGCAATAAACGTAGGATTCGAGAGCCGATTGAAGTAACACTTGTCCTGTTTTCGTAAGACCGTCGCTATCGTCTTTGATGAACCGCATCCAATCGGTATTAGAATCGTTAACGATTTTTGAAACTTTTTCGTATTCGATACCGAAAACTCCCGTATTATTTTTCGTCATTCGTTACTTATAAGTAAAGGATAAAAGCCGAAACCCAATCCATTATTTGAGAGAATGGACATGCACCGAGCCCGCAGGGCGAGGTGCAGTCCATTCTCTCAAATAATGGATTGGGTTGAGGCTTTTAGACTGCTTAAAACCTAGCTTGCATAAATTAATTTTCAAGTGAATTTATGTATGCGTAGGAAATAATGGACGTCATGCAGGAATGAGCATGCAGCAATTATTGTCAAGTGCGAAGTTGTTGGTTGAAGTTGTAAGAGAATGGCGGAATGTAGTGAAAGCGACGGAGAATTGTTCATAACACAGTCGAAGTACAGTAGGCATCGTTCAAGTTCTGTTCGGGCGTATAAGCGAACAAGTGATGCACAGCAGCAACAGCTGAGTAAAATTCTGCATGGTGATCGAGGGAATAGTTTTGGAGAGAAGAAAGTTAAAAAAGACGAGAATGAGGATGGGGGAAAGAATACGGAAATTGAAATTGAAGCGGTAGATATAAAAATCAGTGTGAAAAAATGTTGAGTGCTATACTCGTCTGTGGCAAATGTTTAGAACTTTTGTGCTTCGCTGTGATTGGTCAATTTTACGAATTCTGAAATCGACAAAGAAATATGAACGACAAAGTGAACGTGTAACACTTGTGTCTATTTATAACAATATTTTTCGACTCTACCACAATTAATACATGGTTTATTAAGCTTATCGGGGGAAAAGATGTTCAAAGTTACACCCATATCGATTTAAGCGAAATACGTACGTTATTTAATGCATAAAATGTCGATATTGAAGCAGCAATTTGTAATTCTTCGTGGCGCCACTGACATCAGTTGGCAACATGAAGTAGTGTATTACACTACTTTTTTTGTCTTAGGCGTCGTTTTTGTGTCTGAATTTCTTTCCTATTCGGTGGATACCTTTTTGAAGACTATTGACTGTTAACTATATGGACTACAGTGGCTGGACTTGAACAAAATAGGTACAAAACGAACAATGGGTGTATTAAATATTTGCCACAGACCGGGTTATAACTAAAACGATTAAGTTTTGGTGTGTTATGTCATGGATGACGAATAAATTAAATGTATAATATTGCTGTTTATTGAAAAATAATGGACAGCGTCCAATATTTAAAAAATAATGGACGCTTGTGAAAAATAATGGACAGCTAGCAGTCCATTATTAAAAATAATGGACGCTTGTGAAAAATAATGGACAGCTAGCAGTCCATTATTAGAAATAATGGACAGCTAGAACAATAGAATAACTAATTAGCTGGGTTTTAATTCCGAATATTGTGTTTGTTCGCGTGGTGAGAGTACCAATAGTTAATACCGGCACACGTACGTTCAAATTTTTTAACCCAATCTTTTTTAGACGGGATATTTTTTTGGATAAGTTTTTTAATGTCGTTCGTGATGTACGACGACATTTTTTGTGGATTTTCCGTGAACCGTTTCACGTGCTAGTAGACGTAATACCGGGCGATGCTCGTGATAACGTTATTATCGCCGTTAAATGTTTCCTGCTGATTCCACCAACGTGCGAAATAATATAGGCGGCAAGTAACGATGCGAAATACGGATCGTCTTTGTCCACGGCCATTTTCGTAATATCGTTCGCATCGCTTTTCAAAGATGTAGTCAAAGTTTCAAACTTACTTGAGAATCCATTAGACGATTAGCATGTTAGATTAACTTTTAATCTAGGCAAGACGAACAAAATCTTTTACCACAGTTAAAAAGAACATCCTAAAATTAGTAGAATTGCCAAGTTTGGTGGCGAAATGTTGTAAAACATGGAAAATATGGCCTCGCAAAGTTTGCAAATTTGTATACATTTGTATAACGCGAGAAACAAGTTACCACTTTTGATACAATAATTTTAGCTGAAAAGTGGTAACTTTTTCCTCGCGTAATACAAATGTATACAAATTTGCAAACTTTGCGACGCCATATTTTCCATGCTTTACAACATTTCGGCACCAAACTTGGCAATTCTACTAATTTTAGGATGCTCTTTTTAACTGTGGTAAAAGATTTTGTTTGTCTTGGCTAGACTGAAAGTTAGTCTAGCATGCAAATTGTCCATTGTACGGCAACGACGTTGACGATAAGACGAACGGCTGCACCGTACCGCTCGAGTCCCATATTTTCGGCAACCAGTGCAATTTTCCAGAATATAATTTTTTAAAATCGTCTGCCGTGATGTCGAGATATTGTCCTTCGCGAACTTTAAACGACACGCTCGTTTCGGTCACGTCGCCCGTTTTCGATAAGACGACATTAAAACTGAGCCTGCTCAAATGTGCATTTGGATATTTTTTTACAAATTCATCTTTTAACCGTTTTTATGTCGTTCTAAGATTATTTAGTGCCTTATCGTAATCAGACCCGTAATATTGTCTGTAAGACGTTTCGTACTTTTTAAAGTCTTTTTCAGACATTTTTTATTGGATATCTTTAATATCTTTAATCGGAACCCACGACCGACTATCGTAACCTAACCACTTTACTAACGCCATCCCGTTCTTTTTTCGAAGTACTTTTTCTATTCTATACGTATCGTCTTTTTTGTTCACGGCAGATAATTCTTCTTCGTAAAACTTTCCGATGATCGGTTCTCCTTCGTGATCCTCTATTTCGTACATATTAGGGTCCTCCCGGAATACTTTTGATATTTTAAATATTTCCTCTGTAAAATTTGCCTCGTATCCTTTTGCAAAAATACTTTTGTATTTGCTAATTCTAACAGTATCCCCAATTCTAAATTTAGGTAACGGTAACTCACCCATAGGTGAGCCGTATAACGTAATCCACACCATATTTTCGTTAGTTTTGTTTACGTCTTTTGGTTTCATAAGAATGCTGCTGAGTTTTGTATTGTTGTAATTTTCCGAAAATTTGTCTAAAACGTGGATCCAGTTGTACGTTCCTTTGTTGTAAAAATATTTCCACATCATTGTTTTTAATGTCCGATTAAACCTTTCTACGATAGCAGCCTTTTTGTCGGAATGTGTAGAAAAATAGTCTACGTTATGACTTTTCAGGAGACCTCTAACACCAACGTTGTAAAATTCTTTTCCTTCGTCAAACTGGGCAACATTAGGATATTTCCCAAACCTTGTCTTAGTTATCTAGTAGTAGGTTGACAGCCTTGGTCATATTTTTTGTATCCTTTCGGTAAACGGGTACCGTAAAGGCATACCGACTAAGAATCTTCACAGCTGTTAATATCCATCGGTAACCTTTGTTTTTATTCGCGTATTTTCCCATATCTACCAAATCTAATTGGATTTGGTCTGCAAGGTCTTTTACGAAGTTTTTTGGAATTTATGTTTTTTAACGATAGGCTTGTACCTCGTATAGGTGTCTTGCGTTTCTAGCCATTCTTTTACGAGCCGCTGGCTTACGCTTACTCCATTTGCTTTTGCTTTTTGGTATAATTTTTCTGCAGATTGGTAACCTTCAGAAGGATTATAATATATATCCCGTAATTCCTGTTCGTTGATCATTTTTTTACTCGATATATAATTCAAACATGACGGTTAATCCAACGTCGTAGCCGATATTTGTTTTAACGTCAAATTCGAACGTGCTGTGGTCGCCGTTTAATACCGATACGGACGTATGGATATTATCGTACGTCGTCACGGATTCGTTTAAACTCTGCTCGGTCGTTACTGGAATTCAAGCAAATACTCGACTCGGGTTTCCGTACGTATCGAAATTCCTATCGGTGTTGACGCAATTACATCTGATCGTAATGTACTCCAAACCGCGGTTAATATCAACAGCCGAAGGTGATTTCGTTTTGGTATTTTTTGAATGATCGTATTTTCTTCCAGTCCTAGCAAAGGACGAAAATGATATAAGTTTAATTTTTTTGGCGATAAAATACTGCACCTGTTATCATGCATATGACGTTCTAACGTAATACCCGATTCGGCTAAATGGTCGGCGATCATGTTAAACGTCCAGTAGCCTTCTTCGAACGCCACCCCCGTTGCAGGATGATCCGGGACCGTTATGAATTTAATGAGATTGTTAACGTTCGGCCGAACGTTCTTATGTTTCCATAACACGCTGATATTTTTAGCGTGTATTTTTTCTCCGTACTGGGTCGTAATACATTTCTGAAGGAAAATGTTGGTTTTGCCTGTATCGAGCGATAACATGAGTTTGTCCATTATATTAAATAAAATGGACGAAGACATTGAATTAGATAATCTTGGCGACCAACCTGTAGAGGAAGAGGAGACAGGAGAAGAAGAAACAAATACCGATTGGAGGGACGAAAGTTTTGTAATTAGAGACCTTAAGATTGCCGTTTACGGCAAACGGCTAACCTCAAGAAATTCTTTTGTAATGAAATCAAAATCATGAACCGTGAAATGTTCCAGCCATAAGATTTATTATAAGAATCTAAAACGCTGCACTAAGACACCTTGTATGATCACCGAAACGTTACAACTGATGTGAAACAATTTGGAGCATTCATCGCTTGACGTTCGAGTTGACGTTCGACGTTTGCAGTGAACGGCTGTGAGCTTGTCTAGCCGTCCAACTGTAAAATGCAAACGTCAAACAGCACACAAGTCAAACGTCAAGCTATGTGAGCAGAAAATTTGTAATATCAACCGTCAAGTTTCTGTAGTTAAACAAGGTGTATCTATACGTAGTTTTCCGTATTTTGAATAAATCCTATATGTAATACACTTCACCGTCAATGATTTTGTTTTTATAGCAAACAAAGTGTCTGACGTTAGCCGTTTGCCGTAAACGACAATCTTAAGGTCTCTATTGCGGGGATCCAGTACGGGAAGGACTTGACGAAGAAAAGAATGCCGACCGTGAATTAGGAAAAAAGCTCGGTGTTATTAAAAGAAGTTATACGGAAGATAAGAAAAATCTTCTTAGAGAGCTGCGTATCAATATTA
Source organism: Muricea muricata (assembly GCA_963855995.1). Taxonomy (NCBI): domain Eukaryota; kingdom Metazoa; phylum Cnidaria; class Anthozoa; order Malacalcyonacea; family Plexauridae; genus Muricea; species Muricea muricata. The sequence goes on from OY979716.1 coordinate 107,908,183, forward strand.
ATAAGGGTGACGGACCATCTGCAAAAACTCTCTTTGAAAAATTAAAAGTGACGGTAAATAGGAAAGTGAAGATTAACGGTGCAGAATTTGACGGGGTCCGAATTATTGTTCAAAAAGGTAAAAATTAGAGTATACGGAAGATGCAAAAAAATATCAAAAGTTAACGAATTTAAGGAGCTTGTTAAAAATGCCGAATTGGAACATAAAAAAACACCTGCAGCCATTGTAGAAGAAACGTTACCAGATATAGTATTGAAAATTTAGAAAGTTTCATCGACGACAAGGTTGCTGAAATAGCAGCGAATAGCGTAACGATTGATCAAGAAAAAATACGCGAATTCCGCGGCATCACGAAAACCTCCGACCATAATCTCGATAAAGGTGGTTTAAAAACACAAGAAAATTATTTTCGCGATCTTGCCGCGAACGAACCGAACGCGTAAAAAAAAAGATTGTACGAAGGAATGGCAGACGTTTGCGTATTGAAAGCCAACAAAATTCGGTTACGTCGTAACGAACGACCTGAAAGCGAAACCGTTCAGTCCATGATCGAAGAAGAAGCGCAACGCAACGACTTGACGCGTTTCGAACGATTTAAACAATGGACTAAAAAAAAACTTGGCGGCATCTCTGTGGTTGCTATATCGGTTGCGGGTATTATAACGACTATCGTTATGGGTGCACGGACCGTGATCAAAAAAGGTGCACAGGCCACAAGTAAATTTGCGAAAGCACTTGCGAAATTAGGAGAAAAAGCCGCTCCGGTTATAGGAAGTATGTATGTATGTATCCTTTATTTAAAAATTAACTGTTACAAGCAATCGACGCTAGCCTCATCAACAAAAGTTGGTTTCCATGAGGGGCGTCGAATAAAAAAAAACTATTTACAAGGTATATACAAGAAGATAGGTGTGACCCTCGTTAATACAAAAGACAAACATTAAAGATCTAATTGAGATTCAATTTAAGTACATTTTCAGATATAGCTAATTTTGCTTCAATAGGAAGACTATTCCAAAGTGTAGCACCACTATACCCAAAGCTATTTTTAAGAAACTCTCTTTTCGGGTTAGGAAGAGCTAGGTCAGTACACCTGCTTCTCAGATCATAATTTGCCTGTAGTTCGTTGCTTCTGGTAAACAAGTCTTTCAAATTTGGTGCTGTGCGATTATTTAAAATTCTGTACATCAAAACTGATTTATTCCGCAAGCGTCTTTTCTCCAAAGTTTCCCAGCCAAGAGTTTCGAGAACGTCAGCCGAATTAGTTTCATAATTTGCACTTGCAATAATCCTTGCCGCTCGATTTTGAAATCTTTGTAGTTTTCCTTTTAAATAGGCAGAGCAATTTCCCCATAAAGGGGAGCAGTAATCAAAATATGGCTGTATCATGGCTCGATAAATTGTTTGCAAAATATCATCAGGAACAAAGGGCTTAATTCGTTTCATAACTGCTATGCCGCCACCAACCTTTTTACACGTCTTTTCAACGTGTAGGTCCCATCTTAGTCTTTCATCAAGCATAACTCCCAAACACTCAAAGGAATTAGTTCGGGAAATCAATTTTCCATTCAATCTCACTGGAATATCCTGAACTCTATTATTAAGGTTGTAGTTCGAACCTTATTATCATTACTTTTGTTTTGGTAGGATGGTGTTGTAGTTTATTTTTTGCAAGTCAATGGCTGATTCTATTTAAGTCATGAGTTAAGCTTTCAATAAGTTCCCCGTAATCCGCTGAAGAAGCAAATATCTGAGTATCATCGGCGTATAGACAGGGAGTCGTCCTTTGAAGACACTCAGGTAGATCATTTATATAAAGTAAGAAAAGAAGTGGCCCGAGAATAGATCCCTGCGGCACCCCCGTTTTAATCTTTTTTGAGGACGAAATACTGCCGTTGATATTACAGACCTGTTCCCTGTTCGTTAAATATGACACAAACCAATCAAATTCAATATTTCTGAGGCCAAATTGTGTTTTTATTTTATTTAGTAATATTTGATGGTCTACCGAATCAAATGCCTTGCGAATGTCTAAAAATACAACACCATTCATTTTACCGTTGTCCATATTTTGATACCATTCATCGCACATGTGTATTAGTGCGGTTAAGGTCGAATTTTTTGGACGAAATCCAAATTGATGTTTTGATAACAATGAGTTGTCATTGAGAAATTTGTACAGTTGGTTGAAAACTAATCGCTCCAATATCTTACTTATAACAGGTAAAATCGAAATTGGTCTATAATTTTCACAATTGTGTCTATTGCCAGATTTATATATCGGTAAAACCCAGGCCTTTTTCCATTCATCTACAAAGATTCCCTTTTTCAATGAAAGATTGAAAATCCAAGTTATGGATGGCGCTATGATATTTGCAGATATTTTAAGAACCCCAGCTGGTATAGTATCAAGTCCTGTTGCTTTTGACACTTTAAGGTTATTCAGCTCGGTTATAACTTCTTGTTCGCAGATTGTTCGAAACTTAAACAATGTATTTAGATGGGAAGTATTTTTATCAGTGTCACTATCAGCATTATTTTCATTCAACCATTGGGTGTCAACTTTAGAAGCTAATTTAGAGCCGATATCAATAAAGAAGTCATTAAATGTTTCAGCAATTGAAGCATCTTCAGAAATAGTGACGTCATCAACACATAGTTCAGTTATGTTATTAGATTTCCTTCTTTTTCCAAGAAGATCATTTATTAAAGACCAACTTTTTTAGGGTTACTAGTTTCCGCACATGCATTGATTTTATCACAAAAGTATTTCTTTTTAGCTAAACGCATTTCCAAATTCAAATCATTACGAGTCTTTCTGTACATATTCCAATGAGTTTGGGAGCTATGCTTTACAGCCTGCTTCTTATAGAAATCTCTTAGTCGCATTTGTTCTTTTATTCTTCGATTAATCCAAGGGTGAGAATTTTTCCGGATTCTTGTGTGCCGAATAGGTGCATGCATGTCCAAAACTTTTACATAAAGCGATTGCCAAATTTTCCAACATACATTAGGGTTGTCATGGGAAGTTATACAATGCCATGGAATTTGCAAAATATCATTAAGAAAATCGTTTGCTCTGAAATTTTTGAAATTACGAGCAATTTTTACACTTTTTCGCGATTTTGGAAGACTGAATTTTCTAACAGCGTAAATTAAACTATGATCAGATATTCCAAGATGAACCACGCCCGACTGTAAAATGTTCTCCTTTTTATTTGTGAAAAATAGATCAATCAAAGTGGCTGACGCTTTCGTGACCCTCGTGGGTACATTAATCAGTTGATCGAGCTGATATAATGAGGACAAAAACTGCAACCTTCGCGCATTACATTCTAAAGGGAATTTGGAGACATCACAATTTGTCTCCTATTATTAAAAGCTCCTGATCAACAAGATCACACTTATGGAGAAAAGCTTCAAATTTATCAAACAGGTTAATATCCGTACTTGGCGGCCTATACCATGCGCATACAAGAAACGACTTGTTATATGGTTTCTTAATCTCAACACATATGATTTCCAATGAATCAGGTACCAAGTCGCTCCTTTCTGCGAATGATAAAGGTTTCCGGATATACATTAATACTCCACCACCATTTCTGTTACGATCATTTCGAATAATGTTATAACCATTAATCCCCGAGCCAACGGGCGTAAGCCCGGGGCGAGGGTTACTAATTTCGTATTAGCGGAGTTCAAAGTCGTTGCTCGTGATAGGTAGTAAAAGTGGTATGTCCTCACTGATCTCAACAATATGGCGGACTATCATGAATGGCTAACACTGATTGGCCGGATTTAAAATTTATTGTTGATTGATTAATCACGAATTCAACTGACAGCAAATATCTAAATTTGCTTTTTGCTCTACAATAATTATTTTGTATTTTTGCAAAAAGATTTGGCAACTTTCACAACCAACGAAGGGTGGTCATTTATGATCTCAAGAGTATGGCGGAATATCAGGAGTAGCAAACACTTAAGGCATCCAAAAAGGCGAGAACTGAGACGAAAACGACTGCGAAAAGACTCTTGAAGAGAGATTAACTCTGGGAAAATACGCAGAAGCGCCAAGAATTGACTACGGCGTGAAACACAAGGCAAGTTTGTTGATAATGCGTATTTATACTTGTGTTTTAATGCTTTGTAAAGGCCGGCATAGCCGTAGTCCTCCAGTCGATTCACTGTTTAAATTCCAGAGTAAGTTTATGTTTTGTATTAAAATGCAAGACTGTCTTCTTATTACTGTATTTCAAAATATTGACGAACTTTACATGTAAAAGAATATGAGCGAAGATACAAAATTGGCTTGAAACGGTTTTATTTCAAACTCAAAGTTTATGTAAATAAAAATTTAGTGTCATAGATATTGCAAAACGAGTAATATATGTTATTTTATAGGTCGTATTTTATACCAAATTTAAGCTTACATTAGGCGTAATAACATACCGATGACAATTGTTGTGCCATTTTTAAAAATTGTCAGTAAAACAAGGATTAAAAACTCAACATTTTGAAAAATATACAGAAAGAATAACAATTGCCGTGTTGCTATGACAACAACCTATTGCAGTACTTCATGTAATTCCGAGAATACAGTTGCATGCTCTTAGTTAGTGGCGAGGGGTTGCTGCATGCATGTATTTCTAGTATGTATTTCATCATCTGAAACTTTATCATCAATTTTGGACTCATTAATAGCCAAAATATCTATAGGACTATTTTCCAGTAACACTTGTAATTCATCGATATGTTTCATAATGCTTTTTATATTAAGACTGGCTATTTTTAGTCCCTTAAATTTGTTCAAAATATTAAGTGGATTACCTTGGCTGCTGTCTTGTGTGGGGTCACACTCATGATCACATGCTACTGATACGTCCTGGGATTCGCTCTGCCTACTCTTGATGGTGTAAATATCTTGACTAGGTTCTCTAATAGATGCAGTTGTTGGGGTGGAAGACGAAAATCCTCTATTCTTTGAGGAAGATGATGTGGTTGGACATCTTTTCCTCTTATAAATTTAATAAAGTTTGTGGCTAAGAAAGCCGATCCTTTCGAGTTCAAATGTAGGTTACTGCCGTTTAAGCATGAATTGTCTATGTTTTTGTTGTCAATGAATTTAAAGCCTTTTTTTTCGCAAAGCTTTTCCAGCTCTTTATTAACCTCTTTGACTTTCGTATTGACATTAATGTCGTTTCGGACAGTGATGCTAGACAGTCCGATTAATGAGTTTGGGAATATTTGCTCAGCGCAATTTGCCAAATTTTCTATATTTTCAACACATTCCCCTACGGTATCGTTGGGAATATTATTTGTACCTGCATGTATTATGACATGCAATGGATTAGGTTCAGTGGATACAGAGTTTATCTCAGATTTGATCTCTTCAGCGTTTTTACCAGGGAATGTACGTTTGACAACCCTTCTCTTTGATATCTTTCTAGGGTTTATATTTTTAACTATTGAATCTCCGATCAAAATAATTGGGGAATCTCTAGCAACTCTCTTATCGTTGTTTTCACGCACGGTTTGAACAGTTGACGTTTTATTCGAATGATAGTTGTTGGAATTTGTAAGTTGCAGAGTAGTATTGTTGTTGCTAGTGTTGTCAGTGTTGCCCTGTTGCTCAGATACACCAGTTGATGCATTTGAAATCACTTCAATTACGTCCGATTCTTTTTGTTTTGAATGAGTTGCATGACCATCACCATCCATAGAAGCTTTATCTCCATTCTCTGTATCCAGACAGGAATATCTGTTATTTAGACTAACATCATGATCAACAATTACAGGTTGTCTTGCACTTGCAACCTCCGAGTTAGCACGCGAAGAAGAAATAATCTCTTTTCTCCGCTTCGGACTGATTGTTACAGCTCGGTTTTCGTTCAACACCCTGATGACTGTTAAGAGACTTGCTATTTCGTTTTCAGCTGTCGACAGCTTTGCGTTTATCTGAGTTATTTTGCTTTTGTATTCTAAAAGTTCCGCTTTAAGTGCTTCATTCGTTTCTTTCAGTAAGGTGTTTTCGCGAAGGATATGGTCATTTTGGGTCGGTGTATTTCGGGTTTCACACACATCAAGAAGCTCTGTGATGACAATAGACGTCTCAGTTTGATGTTTCTGAAATTAATGCGTCAGTGAATCTAGTCTTTTTATCGCATGTTGAAGCGTCTGTTGGTCTTCATGCGACTCATTTGCCACTTGAGATTCGTCGTTTTTCTGGTTGAGCTGATGTGACTTGAAGCCACCGTTATCTGATTTTGATTGTGCAGTTTGGGGCAAAGTCATCAGCTTTGATATAGAAAGTTGATTGTTTTTAGTATGAACTTCCAGCTGTTGAATTTGAACTTTAATCTCATTAATCGCTTCAGTTAACTTCTGATTATGCAAATACTGGAGCTCTGTCTGGTTTGTGGCGCTTTGGTCTATAGATATTTGTGAAATTTTCTGTATTTCGTCGTGAATTTTCCGTTCCCAGTATGGTTATTACCTTTTTGCCTTGAGACCACTTGATTTTGATAATTTCATCTTCGGCAACGGAATCATTATCGGTCGAAAATGCTTTAACATCACCGCCGGGCGAAGTCCATTTCCCTGTTAGCTTCAGCTCGTTTGCAACGAAATACTTTAATTCCTCCAAATCCACTGTCCACCTAAGCTTAGAATCTTCAATTGAGAAATAGTTATAAGCCATATTACTGTATTTTGCCAATTTTAACGGAGCAACTCTTTTCAATTTAGCAGCAAAATTATTAACGTTAAGTGCTAATGCCGTCGGATTTTTAGCGAAAAATTTATGGTTGTTAGCCGTCGGTTTGGCGTACTTGTTGTACGAAAAAAAAAGAAGTACTAAATAAATTATGAATAGAGGTACAGAATTAACATCGGGTTATAAAACAACATCGGTCCTCGCACAAGGATTAAAAGGAAAAAGACATTACATCGTCTCGTCGCTTTTAAAGACACAAGCGGTTACTGAAGATATTTACAGCGTGGACGTTCCGGCATTAAATCCAAACCAGTGCATCATTCCGGATACGATGGCCTTGTCGTTTAAATTTGCAAACAGCAACACGAAAAGTTGGTTTTTAAACAATCTCGGCCAATTGCTCGTCGACCGACTTAGCATTAAAGTTCAAGGCGTCGAAGTTTACCAAAACACGGGCCAAAGCATGTTGAAAGTCTACAGAGATTTGTGGCGATCCGACGACGACCACGAGAATCGTCAAAGTTATGGGATCGCTAACGAAAATGTCCGAAAACTTATCAGCGGTGACGAAAGTGCCGATAAGTCTGCAAAAACCGACGGCGTATTAGATTCGACGATCGCCGTAATGTGTGACCGTATGAAAATTCCGCTAGGAAAAATTTTATGCGATCACGGTCTTTACGCGCCATACGGTATGTGCGATTTCGTCTATGAAATTACTTTACCCAAATCTGAAAAAATTATGACAGCACAAACGAACGAAGCGACCGGGAATTATACCTTAACCGGTATGCGATTAGACGTCAGCTTGCCGCCGACGTTAAGGGAACGTACGCGGTGGGACGATCGTTGGGGTACGATTACGCGACGTTATTAAAAACATTACCGTGGAGTAAAAACGGTACGCGCGAAGTTATCGACATTAACATCCCGCGAAAAAGTATGAAAGCGGTTGTCTTGTTATTCACGAAAAAAGATGCTGGCGATAGCGAAGAATTCGTTTTCCCCAATTTGACGCTAGTCGACCCCAATTTCACTGCTAAAACCTGGAATAAACTGCCAACTGATCTGAAGAATCTAAGTATATCTGATAAGTTATTCAAACATAACTTACAAGATTTCATCAATGAAAATCATTCATTTGTAAGTAACTTTTCAAGTTATTTATAAATGCTAAATCTATATAATTATGTATCCTACTTCTATCATTACCAATTTATTATTAGCTTTATATATTCAGTAATTCTAATGTAATATGCATGCCATTAATTCTTGTATTTTGACGTTTTTATCTTATTATCTCTACACGGCCTTATGAAAAGCAACCTTTTTTTGTTATCTAATTAATAATATTGTACCTCTTTTTATCTATATTGGCTTAGATAGGTTGATAAGTTACCGTGTATAAAGAATTTTAAATAATAATAATAATAATAATAATAACGTTACCATCGAAGGAAATCCTAACGATATTTACAGCGAAGGTCTTGCGAAACGCGACATGTATCGCGAAACCGTCAGGTTTTTCACCAACACGGAATGCGAAAAATATTTAGGGAGACGAAAGTACTACACCGATAAGTTTGCGTGCGTTATAGATTTTCGAACCGTTGACGACAATACCGTTAGCGGAAGCGGTCGTAAACTCGTTGGAACGCAAGCGGGTATCCTACTGGAAATAGAAAAAAAAACGACGACCGCGGACGTGTCCTGTCACGTTTTCGTGATTGCCGACAGCCTTATCAATATTTTAGGCACAAGTTTAAACGGAACTGCTGAATGCTAAAAAAATGAAAACTCCGTTTCACATGATCATCGTCGGAATGACGGCGTGCGGAAAAACGCATTACCTTTTGAGCATGCTCGAACACGATTATAAGGGTCATTTCGACTATATTTTCATCGTTTGTCCGACCTTAGACGAAAACAAAATGTATCAAAATTGGAAATATTTACAAGACCCAAAAGTTTACGAATTACCGTGTGCGCACGACGACGTAGAAAGAACAATCCGCGAAATTGTGAATTTTGCGAAAAATACCGACTGCGCTTCGTCGAAAGATGTTAAAAACAGAACGAGCGAACTCGTGAAATTAGGATTTCACGGTCGACATATCGGTTTAAGCTCGATCGTCATCACGCAACAGCTCACGAGTATTGCCAAACCGTACAGGATGAACATTTCAAAACTCGTTACGTTCTACAACGCGTGCAGGGACGATACGAAATATATTTTCAACAATTACTTAAGTATCGAAAAAGAAGAAGAAAAAGAAATTATCGACACGTTAAAAAATAACGATTACGCACGATTAGAAATACTAACGACGCGCCCGTACACGCATCAAGTAATCATTCCATAAAAAATTTTTACTAACTTAAAAAAAGTTAGTAAAAAACAAATGTCAACACTCAATGAAAAAGTTTTAATCATGATGACTTTTTGTTTAACGTTCGCGTTTGCATTGATCGTACTAACGTATCCGTTAACTGCTTTCCTCATCATTTGCATGATTATAAAACATTTATAATATGAATGATATAGCACACGAAGTAACCAAAAGATTATATGGTGACGATAAAGTTAAATGTGAAATTTTAATCCATTTTCTTACCACCAACAAAAAAGTATTTGATACTCTTGGTATTCAGGGTGATGAATTTACTAAAAGCTTATCCGAAGGTCATTTGGATGGATTTATGATGAGTGTGGTGGAACATTTTGAAGATCATTTTAACTTGGAAGAATTAGCTGTCGAAATGAGTAAAAATGCTGACCGTATACCCGATATACCCATGCATGTATTAAAAAAAGCAACTGAAATTTGTGAAGATGAAAATGTGGTACATTTAGCAGATATGGAAAATTTAGATAAGAATTCTGTGAAAAAGTTATTGAAACGTATTTGTGAATAAAAAAATTCGTAACGTTATTATTTCGTTACGAATTTAATTTTTTATCGGCGACGTGTGCGCCGACCGTAATTCCACCAGACAATAAACCGGCCATCGGAATGTACGGCGTTAAATACCCGATTATTTTTTTAACGTCCCGTTTAAACAATTCGTTTTTGGCAAGATCGTTTTCTAACGACACGTTATCTTCCACCAACTCCAAATTCACCATAAGTTCGGATAATTTCGTGATAAGCACGTCCATGACTTTTTCGTTCACTTCGTCCAATTCTTGGTGTTTGTATTCGTCGTAGATTTTTTTAACGTCTTGTCCGTTGCGTTCTCGATATATTTCGCAGCATGTTTAATTTTCTTTTCGGCAACTAACCGTAACAATTCTTCTTTGTAAGCAGGTACTTCACTCATTTATCCTAAAGTTTTAACAGTTTCTTAAACGAAAAATACGTTTTGTTCGTAAAGCTCATCGTTTTTTGAGAATCAGGTTCGAGCACGAAATAGATGGCGTTCCCTAAAATGTTTTCGGAATTTCTTGACTCCAAGTTTTGCATCATAAACTTGTACGTTTTTCCTTCTTCGTAATCTAACGAAATGGAAATTTCCTGCCCGTAAATATGAGTACCACAATTTAAAAACGATCCTTTAATGTGTACTTTTTTTCCGGTAGCCCTGTGGAAATACCCACCCTGCGCATCGTTTTGAGAAATCTTATTCTCTAAACTCCAACTCCAGTACTTGTATTTCGTAAACGCGTTGTATCCAGACCCGCCCCAGTCGCCCCACAACATGATGTTATACCCTCTCGATGATGTTAGCACAATATCAATTTCGTAAGCGTAAATACCGGCCGGAAGTTTAGGCATCACGTTGAAATTAATTTGATAACTGTCGCCAACCTCGAAAAAGTCTAAAATATTGTTACTACGGCCATTAAAAGGCGTACCCACCATATCCTCAATGTGCGTTACCGTATGCGAGTTAGGTGTTCCTTCAAATGTTAAAATATTTAAGTAATCGTAATAATGAATGTCGGCATAAGCTTTCGTAACGGGTTCGCCTAAACTTTGTGGAAAAGGTAAATTCAAAATACGGTTATTATTCATATCGATGTCCGCATCTTTAACGACATACCGAGAGTCCGTATAATCTTTCGACACGGCAGCACTACCGTGCGACGGTGTAGGATTTAATCCAAACACTTTGTGATTGTTCATGCCAATATTATCCTGCATCGTAAACCCAGAATGCGTCAAGTAGACGCAGTTCGCATATTGTTTCGTAATGGGATCGTTCGCCAACGCTTATTTCGATTCCGTAGACGGTCGGACACCTCCCAGATGGTCGAGCTCCTCATTACCTCGTTCCCACACTGCTCTGGCTCATTTAGACGAAGTTTTTGACGGTTTCCAGCGAGCTCGTTGTTAGCTCAGTCGTCTAGGCGTGCGATTTCAAATAGATTATGGGCAGGGGTTCGAATCCCATCCGACCTTTTTTGTATTTTTAAAGTTCATCAAACTTTTTTTCTTGTTTTTTTTACTTTCATACGATTTTTGTAAGAGTTAGGTTTAGGGTTTGGGTCAGGGATTTGATTATTAAAATTTAAAAAGAAAAATCTATTAGTTTTATCAGACACATAGGCTTCAAAACGAGATTAATGAGGTGGTCGGCCATCTTGGAGGTGTCCGACCGTCTACGGAATCGAAATTTGATTCGCCAACACGGGTCGGCAACGTTCTCGATCTTATTGTTTCCCATGTCTATGTTACTTTGCATCGTAAAACCTGAAGCTGATAATCCGCCGGATCCAGCATGTCCACGCGGTCCACGAGATCCAGTATCCCCTTTCGGTCCTTGTGCTCCTGTGGTTCCTTTCGGTCCTTCAGATCCTTGTGCTCCTGTGGTTCTTTTCGGTCCTTCAGGTCCTATATCCCCTTTCGGTCCTTGTGCTCTTGTGTCCCCTTTCGGTCCTTCAGGTCCTATATCCCCTTTTGGTCCTTCAGGTCCTTGTGATCCTGTGTCCACTTTCGGTCCTTGCGTTCCACGCCCACTACCAGAATAATGTTTGTGAGTATACTGTTTCGGAACAGGTTCCGAGCCTGTTACCGGGTTTGGTAGGTTTACAGTCCTATTCCCAGACATATCTAAATCCTTTTCTATGGTACTCAAACCAGCTGAATAACCGAATAATAACGCCATTTTATTTATTCTCTCAATCGATAGAATCCATGTAAGCATACAAATGCTTTAAAGTGTCGAGGTGCTCGTCTAAATCTTTTTTATACCCAAATGAAATATCACACACGTTGCAGTGGTATTTTTTAGCCTCGACGTTATTTTTCCGATACTCAGCATCCTTCCTTAAAATAACATCCCTGTTAGCCTTGCGATATTGTGCCTGCCGTTTTAAAATATCATCCCTATTATTTTTGTGATACTCTACTTTGTATTTTTTTCTGTCTGTTATTGGTAGAATCATATTCAAGTCTGTCCTTAAAATTTTAATCCAATCCCGTTCGAACTCGAAAATGGTTTTTTTGTCACACGCGAACGTTGCGAGAGGGATTATCTTCCAGTTTTCTAAACCGTTTTCATTCATCCGTTTGTACAAACGGATATTTCCGTTCTTTAATTTTTGTGCGTCCTTCTTATGACAACGCAACCATTCTTTAAAAGGCCGCGACGTGCTACCTATATAAAGGTCTGTTCCATCTTCTGGTTTGTCCGTCCGGCACAACACGTAAACGGTCCGATTTTTAATTTCGCTAGCATTCATTTTTATAAATTTAAAAAAAAATATGGGCTGTGCAACTTCAAAGAACGAGGACAAGTGCAACAAAGACGTATGCGAAAGAAGAAAAATTCTCACGAGATTCCACATGTCCAGAGATGCGGACGGAACAGAAACGAACTTCCAAGTCGCAATAGAAAGAAAAGCGAAAAAAGGTATGAGAAATCAGCCGTTAAAAAAGAAGAAAAACCAATAGTTAAAGAAGAAGAAAAATCCTAACCTATATAGGTTTGGAATTTTCTTAATAAAACACATATTTTTTTAAATGTACATTTTTATAATGTAGGCTATAGCGAGACTAACAATATCCTCGCATATTTCAATTAAGTATTTTGCAACTTCAGGGCCACTAATTAATTCTCCAACTTCAAGGTCACTAATTAATTCTTCAACTTCAAGGTTACTAATTAATTCTTTTAAACCATCGAGCATTGACATTTTCTAGCTTTAGAAAAAGTTAGAAAATTTTCACTCGTGATTTTTTCTCCTTGTCAGTCTTCCGAAAGTTTGACACCAATCATAGCCATATTTATTCCATTCCTTCGTCTCATGATAAACTTAGGATTATCGCATAAACATTTTTTAATCCCCCGGTCGGGAATCCAAGGTTGTTGTGAGTCGTTAAATTTGTCGGGGATGCGGCGGTGGCACTTTTTACAAAACTTCATTGTTTTTACAATTTTCCAAAAAACATTTTTCGAAGTTCGTGATTTTTTTTTATTCGTCGTCGTCGGATAAAATTTCAACTTTTGGTTTTTCACGCGGAGGTGCCTTTTTATAATATCTATATCGTCGACGCGAACGAGAAGAGACGTATGTTCGATCGCAACCCAAATAGATGTTATAGTTATTACGCCAGAAACTACATCTGAACGTTCGTCTAACACGTCCTCGTCAAATTGGTCGGGTTTTAGTTTTAAATACAACGTTTTGTATTCACCTTTTTCAACGAGACACCCTAAAAGAGGCTTCTTTAATTTCTTGTCTAGAAACGTTTCCGCTTTAGATTAGACGGCTTTTAATTTTGAAAAAAGTTTATCGCCGACGTTGATACCGATAGAGTAATTTTTAGATTTCTTATTGTAAGACAATCTAAAGCATGAAAACAGTCTTTTAAAGAAAAAGTTATAGTCTTTTCACCGTGCACCAAATTCTGGTACTTGTCGTTCGATTTGGAGACTTTGATAAGTTCAGGATTAAAAGGCAAGTTGTGTTTTATTACTCACCTAAATTTTGCTTTGAAATTTTCTCGATTTTTTTTTTGGAAAAATGCTGACGTTTCAATATTTTGATGACGTCAGCATTTTTTTCCCAAACTCCCTAAAATTCGAGGGAGGGCGCTATCTTGAATTTTTTGATGATGTCATCATTTTTTAAATTTTTTTGTGAAAGCCATCTTGGAAAAAAAATTTTTCGGCGGACATCTTAGAAAAACTTTTTGATGACATCATCAAAAAATTTTTTTCGACTTGAAAAAAATTTTAGGGTGGACGCCATCTTGGAAAAATTTTTGATGACGTCATCAAAAAATTGTGAAAATCCGCCATCTTGGAAATTTTTTTAATGACGTCATCAAAAAATTGTGAAAATCCGCCATCTTGGATTTTGGAAACATTTCATTTAGGATTACATGAAGTATCCTCAAAAATGAGCTAAACGCACGTACATATACTACTAAATTGGAAAACAATTTTAGCACAGTTGGAAAGAGCTTCCTAAATTTAGTGAAATTGTGAAGTTTGGTTGCAAAATATTGTAAAATGTGAAAAATACAGTCCTGTAAAGTTTGCGAATTTTGTCCCCGAGCCAACGGCGCGAAGCGCCGTGCGAGGGTACTAATTCCGCACGGCTATTTACACCCGGGAAAAGGAAAGCATAGCGAAGTCTGAAGTTCATCAAATATCGCGGGCGCGTGGTTCAAGGGTGGCGGTGAGTGGGAATGGGTGGTCATCACTGATCTCAAAAATATGGCGGACTATATTGCACTACAATATTCCGTATTTTTGCAAAAAGATTTGGCAACTTTTACAACCAGCGAAGGGTGGTCATGTCTGATCTCAGGAATATGGCGGACTATCAGGAGTAGCAAACACTTAAGGCATCCAAAAAGGCGAGAAATAAGACGAAAACGACTGCCACAAGACTCTTGAAGAGAGATTAATTTGGGGAAAATACAGAGAAGCACCAAGAATTGACTATGGCGTGAAACACAAGGCAAGTTTGTTGATAATCGTATTTATACTTGTGTTTTAATGCTTTATAAAGGCCGGCGTAGCCGTACTCATCCAGTCTATTCACTGTTTAAATTCCAGAGTAAGTTTATGTTTTGTAAATGCAAGACTGTCTTCTTATTACTAATGTAATTAATAGGTTGTATTTTATACCAAATTTAAGCTTACATTAGGCGTAATAACATACTGATGACAAATGTTGTGCTATTTAAAAAAATTGTCAATAAAACAAGGATTAAAAACTGATATTTTGTCATTTTGAAAAAAATACACAGAAAGATTAACAATTGCCGTGTTGCTATGACAGCAACCTATCTCAGTACTTCATGTAATTCCGAAAATATAGTTGCATGCTCTTAGTTAGTGGCGAGGGGTTGCTGCATGCATGTATTCCTAGTATACTTTTGTATTACGCACGGAAAAGCGTTACCACTATGTGGAAATGTGGTAACGCTTTTAATTTTCCCGCGTAATACAAAAGTATACAAAATTCGCAATCTTTACATTACTATATTTTCAACATTTTACAATGTGTTAGAACCAAACTTTACAGTTTCATAAATTTAGGAAGCTCCTTCCAACTGTGCTAAAATCATTTTCCAGTTTGAAAGTTCAACCTATCCGAACGTTGTATTCCAATAAATTTACTGATTACAACGTTTGATAATTCCAATAGTTACTGGAATTGTCATTTCATGCATATAAAATGAACCCTGACCCAAACCCCAACCCTAACCCTAACCGTGATAATCCCAATAATTTATTGGGTACAATAATTTTATTGGGATACAACGTTCAGATCGGGTGGAAAGTTTGTCTAATTGGGGAATGGTCCATTGCCGTTTTTTAGTTATTACAACAAAGGTTGAGATCCAAACAAGTTATTATATAATCTGCAGCCACAATAATGATTTTTTCTGCTACGATAATTTTCTGTTATGAAGTTCTGCATATATCGACTATGGTCGCGTAAACTTTGTTTACGTTTTCCGTCATGTTTTGGCAAGAAAAAATACTCTTGTGAATATGTCGTATTGTGTTTTGCATTGGTCTGTATTATTCTGAATCACTCATCCTTGTTTGTCTGCCAAAACATGACGTAAAACGTAAACAAAGTTCACCCGTCAATTGAGCGGAATAATTATCATGGACAACTTTTTTCCTAGACTTAAGTTTGGCCAACTATGCACAAGAACTTTAAAGCAAAAGGTACTGGCATAAATTACAGGATGACTTACGAAAAGAATTCTACATGAGGCGTGGAGTGTTTTGTCATTGCAAAACTGATTCAGATATCAATATTATATTTTATTATCATATATTGTTGCAGTATTAAGTAAACAATAAAGTTTACAAAAGTGCTTACCGGCGTATGCTCCAAGACTCAACTGATACTTCTGTTGCTCACTTGTGACGGCAAATAGATCATATTCTGCGTATTTCGTGTTCCCAGAGGTATCCTCCATGTCAATACGAAGTTCATTTTGTGTGGCAGTTGTCAGCCTGCGGATTTTGTCCAGACCGAGCCAGAATTCACCATTCAGATTTCCAAAACCGTTTTTGTAATCTTGCCAACCACGGTAGAAATCAACACTTCCGTCAAGACGACGTTGAAATACATTCCATCCTCCACCAGATGTCGTCATGTCACACAGAATATTGAAACTGCCCTTACCGTCTGGATCAATTTTGTAGACGCCATTTTTTTTAATTCCTCTCTCGTATAAATCAGCGCAGTTCTTTCCTAAAAATAACAGAAAATCTGTTCTTTAACGGCCAAACTCTTTCAATTAATGAAATATGTAAATGATCCTAATAAATTCCAAACTGCTGTGAGTTTTTGCATTCTTTATTTATGTCAGTCATTTCCAGATCAGGGTCGTAGCAAGGGGGGACTATCGCCTGCCAATCTTCAAAATTCCTTTTTTAAACAATTAAATACGTATGAAAGGTATGTGTTTGGGACAAGTGGGGGGGCATACCAGAAGATGACCTGCCGGAAACACATTTCAGTTGCCCTAGAATTTTAAATTTTCCTCAGGTGTTATCCAACCACTCCTGGCTTCCAAAACCAGAGGCTAGCTCATTGAACTATAATTAAACTGGAACGATAAGTCAGGGGGGAAAATTGAAGCCAATTTGATTCAGTTTTTCTGAGTTTTGAGTTGAAATACTAAACGTCACAAAATGGATCGCATATCAAATGAAAGCTATTAAAAAGTTGTATTTGGTGTAAAAATTTTGAGGCTTTAGGTGAAAGACAAACACCTTAAACTTTGAAGGGAAATTTGCCGTATTTTGCAAAATTGCCGTTGTTTTTGTATTTTTAAGGCATTTCCTTTTTGTATAAAGCCTTGAATTTTTTATATTAAATGTAACTTTTTAATAGCTTCAATTTGATATACGTTCTGATCTTTGGCGTTAAGTATTTCGTCTCAAAACTCAGAAAAACTAACTTGGCTTCAGCCATTAATTTAACTTTTGTATTGAGTTAGCGTTCCAGTTGTATTACAGTTTACTGGGCTAGCTACACTCCTGTACCAGATGAAGTATATCAGGACGTCAGTTCTTTGTACAGTTGTGACTGTGACTACCAATTGACGAAAATTTACCACAACGTGCTTACCATTTTTGGGCTTTAGCAGTTTTAAAAGCTCGTCAATTTTTAACTCCAATTTTTCTTGATTTTTTCTCAACGTTTTAACTTGTTTTTCGATGTTTTGAATGGTAGCTTTTGCAGAAAACTTTAATTCACAGGTGGGTAATGCTTTTCTCTTTGTCAGCTCATCATTCCTGTCTCCTTGGGCGCTCTTTGCTCTAGACGTAAAAATGCAAAGATAGTTGTGATTTACCTCAAGATAAATCACAGGCATACGAAGTAATCTAGCTAGCCCTGCAATATCGGTTCTGCTAGACCAAGTTTAACTGTATTGCTATGTTTTTTCGTTTTCACAATCAATGAACACGGAAATAGTCGTTGGGCACGACTAAATTGTACGCACATAAATTGGCAAATTAGCACAATAAATATTAGATTTATGAAATATTCGCTAAAAAATGATTTGCTTTCATATAAATTGCAACAATAAAGACAATAATTAGCTATTTTTTTTTATTTATCAAAGACTTCTTTAAATTGCACGAACACAAGGAAAAAATAGTTAATTTTACAAAATTGATTATATCAAAGATCATGTTACTTTACTAGAAGATTGAATGAAGGCGCTTAATTTGGCTAAATTTATTCGCAAATATATAAGCATTGTGAGCAGGAATAAATTATGGACGCCTGTTTTGTAGGCCAATGACGTTTTTAGCACAATTTTACAACGAAGAACAGAGGTGCGCCTAACACTCCCCCCCCCCCCAAACTGGCCAAAACCATTGTAATGAACATTGCGTATTGCCACAAACGCGGGGACACAAATTTCAAAGATTCCGACTCCAGTGGAACTGTTTAGTTCCCATTCAGTTATGTCCTACCTACAGCATTTTTGAATACATTATATGGCGAATCTGGAAAAGCCTGAAAATGAACAAACTTAAAATCATCTTTCGGAAAGTGGATTAAATGTCTTGAGTTTAAACTAACTCACCGAAATTCGAAAACATGTCGTAATGTGGATAAGCTAAAAGGCTCAAAAGAGGCTGAAACTTAAACTACAAATAAAGTAGGACTGATATACTGTAACTCGGAATTACGTTAGTCATTAAAGCATGAGAATTCCTAGGACACTTTTTCTAAGCTCTCAACAATGGTGAACAGGTAATTGACAGCTTTTTTAAATGTTAGTCTTTTACCTTGGTTTCATAGCAACGAATGATCTTCCTCTCTTCATTTGATGACTAATGTCTATTTTGAGTGAGCAAAATGGTTTTTACTGTACTTTCCAATTTCACAAAATCTCGCCATACTCGACACACAATTAAAATTGTTGTTTTACAGATATCAGAGAAAACTCACATGCTTGTGGTCGCTATCTGCATTGTTCTAATTAACAACCAAAAATAAGGATCAGCGTTTGGAGCCCCTATGCTGTATAATTTTTATCGTGGTTTTTATTTTTTTGTAACTTTGGATTACTCGGAATTTTTATTGCGGGATGATCAAATGAAGATCAACGATGTCAATCATCATTTTTTGTCGAATGAGCAATCAGTTTTCTGTTCGTCGAAATCGTCTAATTTTCAATAGTTATTTGTAAATTTCAACTACATTTTCGTTTTTAACTTCATTACGTTATCTCCAATTAATAACAAAAAATTATTCCCACCATATACAATGATCAGGCATTTCAAGCTGTTCTGGTAGCTTGATAGATATAATTAAGCCATGTGTTTAAGCCATTAGGCTTTTAAAAGTAGGCAAGGTAAACTACACCGTAAACGCATAAACTCTAACCATGTACAGCGCTAGCGAATTAGCATTCTACAGTAGCATATGCTCGTATAGATGAAAGCCAGGTTTAATGAGAAAACTACGGTAACTAATTGGCTGCTTACCCTTCCAAACCAACGAGAAAGAGAGAGCACATGAACAGGAGACTTCCAATTAACTTGTTCATCTTGCGGACCTCTGTCACTAAATGAAGGTGCGTGATGAATTAAACGCAATATCATAGGTAAGGAATGTGTTTACTGAATATAATTATGGTGTTCATAAACGTGAATTTTCCTGTTAAAGTTTCAAATACTTTAGTCAGAGTTGATTTGTGTCAATCATACGCATATTGAACAGACACACGTTAGTTCGAAATAAGCCGAACCATGCTCATTACTAATTACCTAACATATACGTGCAGCTATCCATTTGGTCTCACAAAGATTCCAAACCATTAAGAAACAATTATTTATCCTTTAGAAATCTTTTTTTATTTTTAATAAACAATATTACAATTCAAAACATGTTAACGAACGATGTCGACTACGTTTGAACAGGCTTATTTAATAAGTTAAGCAGAGGCGATCATGATCATGATATATTTGACTGAACTTTTTTGTTTTGTGGCATAGTACAGAGCATGCATGCATGGACCGGACTAGTCTGAATCTAGCCATTATAAAGGACTGAACTGGGTACCACAGTGTGTCTCAAAAACGAAGACGTATTTATGCATGCATTTTAAATTAGTGTGATGCATAAATTATATTTTGTTGCAAGTAAAATTTGCTCCATCCAATTTAACACGCCATTAATTTTGTAAATAAAATAGACGTTTGAATGAAATTTTGCAGCATCGACACACTTTGTTCGGTAGAAAGTTGAGCTATATTTACAAAAGGGTTATGATGGTTTGAGTAGGTGTTTCAACAATGTATACGTAAATGCTAAATTTGATATTCTCATGAGCACTGAAATATTCTTGTGCCCCACGCTTGCATAGCAAGGCACAATGCTACAATGATCAGAGTTTGTAGTCCTCGCATCTTTTTGCTGATGTATGTAAACGTTTGCACGTTTATGCACTATATTTTATATGCTTATTTTTGAAATGTTCAAAGTAAACTGTCATATGGACGGTGACATTGTTTTGTCGACTTTCAAGTCAGTAATGCTTTATACAGTAGACCATATACTAAATTAACTTAAAAATAATACATTTCATGGATCGCGCAATATTTTTATAACTAGAGTATGTAAATTTAATCAATTTACAACAAAGATAAGAATAAATATTGCAATGAAAGTTTGTCCAATATGTTAACACCCTTTGTTCCGTAGAAAGTTGAACTAAGTTTAGGAAAGGGATAGTCCTTTGACTGAGGCATTTAAACAACTTAAATGTTAAATTTGATATTCTCATGAGTACTAAAATGTTCTTGTGCTCCAATGTTAGCGAGCAATGTTACAACAAAAATCACATGACTTAGTGAACATGAAGTTAACAAGGTACGCATATTCATCGTCAATGCTTGCTTGTCACCATAATTTGAAATACACGCATTAATTTGTGCTCCTTTTTTTAGCCATACTGTACTGTAGTTGGGGTGAAAGGTTTGATTTATTTGTTGTCTTGATATAAGCAAATGAAATCGTCTTGAAATTAAGTGAAGTAAAACGTGTAAACTTGTTATAGTAAATGATAAAATAATAGCAAAAATATATGCAGAATACAAATTCCAACAATGAAGCTTATAACTGTATAAATTCAGTTCATTATTTTCATGTGACGAGGGAAGAATTTGATATCTCATTGATATTGCACATCCGGAACATAAGGGTTCGTGCAAACATTTTATTCCTGCGTTCAATTTCAGCATGTTAAAGAGATGAAGAAAAAATACTTTGTCCACCTTTACATAGTCAAAAATAATTTCAAAATACACTTTCAAGAAGATTCCAGTTTCTTCAATCAAAACAGAAATGGAATCAGTCCGGTCAGTTCAACTACTACAGTGTAGCTCATAAAAGGAACAAAAATTAATGTTTCATGATTGCCGATTATCCTGATTGCCGAAACTGAATTATTGTTTGCATGGCATAATACAGAGGATGCACGAATGCATGGACCGAACTGATCTGGATTTGGCCATTATAATGGATTAAACTGAGTTCTGCAGTGTGTCTCAAATAAGAAAGACATGTTTACACATGCATGCATTCCAAATTAGTGTGATGCATAAATTATATTTTGTTGAAATTAAAATTACGCTCTATCCATGAACATTCCTGCGTCCCTCACAGTAACGGATACCTTTAGAAGAATTTAACACGCGATTCATTTTGTAACTAATTTAAAACAAACAAAATAATGATCGAATGAAGGTTTTGCCCTTTGTCCGGTAGAAATTTGAACCATGTTTACAGAAAGGATAGTCGTTTGAGTAGACATTTGAACAATGTGAATGCTAAGTTTGATTTTCTCATGAGTACTAAAATGTTTTCTGTTTTGACGCTCATATAGCAAGGAAAATATATATAGCACTGCAAAATCACATTACATGACTTACAGCAGTGTACATGAAATTAACAAATAAAATTAATGTTGCATCACAACGTACGATCACAAGCACATGTATTAATTTTATTCACTTTTTTTAACCACACTGTAGTTGCAGTGACCAGCTGAATCGGATTGTTGTTTTGATTTAAGACACTGGAATGATCTTAAAAGTGTATTTTCAAATGATCTTTGATAAAAATTTAAACTCAGACAAACGCAGGTTTTTTATCAATGCTAAAGCTGAAGGTTGAAATAAAATGTTTGGACAAACACTTGTGTTCCGGATGTGTAATTAAAGTGAGAAACCAAAGTTCTCCCTCATCAAAAAGAAAATAATCATGACACTGAGTTTATCCATACATGGTTTGATTTTGTATTCCGCACTAGTTTTTGATATCTAACAATTAGATTACGAACTCGATCTACAATCACTGCGTGTAAAGTTGAGGGGTAGTGTATTTACGTATTTACATACCTTTCTCCTATCAGTCTTAAGCTTAATGTAAAGCAATTGTATGATTTACGTCATTGCCTGGATTTGTTATGATTCTGGCAGCTGTGTTTTGTAATTTTTGCATGTAAAAATATTTCCCTAGTACGAACCATCCTAAATGACCTTTTTCTTTTTTTATTTGTGCATGCTTAGTGAAACTCTGAAAAAAATCCTCTGTCGCGGTTAGGCTTTGAGATCAGCTAGTTTGTTTCTTTACTTTCATATTTATTCAAGCATATATGTTCTTATACTTGATGCCAAAATTACAGACCAACTCGGTAAACCTGCATTCTGGTAAAGAAATAAATCAAAGAAATCAATCACATCATTTTCATACAGATCAAGACAATCACGTTACTATTCATACAGATAATTTAAGACGTCATGCTGTATTCTATCAAGCCAAAGGCTTTTACCAGCAGACCAAAGATAACGATATAGGAATTACTGAAATACAATTTTTGAAATACAATTTGTGTTCGGTTTGAGACACCCTGTAGTTGGAGTGAGAGAACTGATACGATTGTTGTTTTGATTTAAGAAAATCGGATCGTCTTCGCTTAAAATTAAACGTAGAAAAACGGTTTTTTTCATCATCTCGTTAACAATCAATGCTGAAGCTGAGTGATTAAGCTAGAAATAAAGTGTGTGGACAAACTCTTATGTTTTGGATGTGTAGATACAATGGGATTTTAATGTGCTCACACATCACTGATAATAGTATGGTAATACCAATAATACATGTACACTGAGTTTTTATAATTATAGCTACTGCATGATCGAACTTTGTATTGCTCACATCTTTTAGCTAAAAGTTATTAGTTACTAATTGTTTACGTGTCTGGCATAAATACGTCCTTTTTGTTTCACTATATTGTATATGCTATATTTTGAAATGCTGAAACTGAGCTGTCATTGCCGGTAACATTGTTTTGTCGACTTTCAAGTGGGCAATGCTTTATACAGTATACCATACACTGAATTAACTTAAAAGTATTACATTTCATGGATCGCATGATATTTTTATAACTAGAATATGTAAATTTAATTAATTTACAACAAAGATAAGCCAATAAATGTTGCAGTGAAAGTTTGCACAATATGTTGACACCCTTTGTTCCGTAGAAAGTTGAACCAAGTTTAGGAAAGGGATAGTCCATTGAGTGGGCATTTAAACAACTTAAATGTTAAGTTTGATATTCTCATGAGTACTAAAATGTTCTTGTTCTCCACTGTTAGGAAGAAATGTTACAAAAACACATCACATGACTTAGTGAACATGAAATTAACATGAGTTAGGCACATTCATCGTCAATGCTCGCTGTCTTTTTACAAAATATAATCATTTTATGTATCAAAATAATTTGAGATACACTTATTCATTTGTGTTCCTGTTTTTAGCCACACTGTATTGTAATTGCAGTAACCGATCTGGTTCGATTGTTGTTTTGATTTAAGCAAATGAAATCGTCTTGAAAGTGAAATAAAAACGACATATTTGTGTCAGATGTGTTAAACTTGTTAGTAAATGATAAAATAATAGAAAAAGATACAAGGAATACAAATTCCAAGCATAAAACTTATAACTGTATAAATTCAATGCATCATTTTCTTGTGACGATATGGAAGACCTTGACATCTCATTGATATTACACATCCGAAGCATAAGGGTTTGTGCAAACATTTTATTTCTACGTTCAGTTTCCGCATGTTACATAGATTGTCCACCTTTGGTCAAAGATCATTTCAAAATACACTTTCAAGAAGATTACAGATTCTTCAATTAAAACAGAAATCCAATCAGTCCGGTCTGTGCAACTACAATGTGGCTCAAAAAAGGAACAAAAATTCATATTTCAATTTTTTCAATGTTGACTACGTTTGAACAGGCTTATTTAAAAAGAAGAAGCGATATCGCGTTATCGTGATTATCATGATTGCCGAAACTGACAGAATTTTTTTTGCATGGCATAATACAGGGCATGCATGTACGCATGGACCAGACTTGTCTTGATTTGGCCATTATAATGGATTAAACTGAGTACTGTAGTGTGTCTCAAAAAGAAAGACATGTTTACACATGCATGCATTCCAAATCAGTGTGATGCATAGATAAATAAATATTTTGTTGAAAATAAAATTACCTCTATCCATGAACATTCCTGCGTCGCTCACAGTAGCGAAATATACCTTTACAGTAGAAGAATTTGACACGTGATTAATTTTGTAATTAATTTAATGCGAAATAATTATAATAAATGTTCGAATGAAAGTTTTGCCCTTTCTTCCGTAGCGAAAGTTGAACCATGTTTACAGAAAGGATAGTCGTATGAGCAGGTATTTGAACAATGTAAATGCTAAGATTGATATTCTCATGTTTTGATTTAAGAAACTGGAATCACCTTGAAAGTGTATTTTCAAATGATCTTTGAATAAAATGCTTGGACAAACATTTGTGTTCAACTATTTTCACTGTACAACCCTACAATTCAAGATTGCTTGTTGTGGGTCACTGCTTCAAAATGGGAAAATATTCACATGCTATGTGTACACACTGAGAGATGTTATATGACCAAGACTATTATGAGCAAGTCACTTTTAATACTAAGTATAAACAGTATCATTGCTTAGTCGGTAGTTGGAGTTGATGCATATAATGTTCGTGTCATGGCTCTAACTTGGCAAAGGCTTTCCCTATCTTAAAACTTTTTTTCATTCGTGTGATTTTCATACCTTAACCACCATATAACGCAACAGCTGAGTCGCTAGTGCTTTTTCAGATTTTTCCAAACGCCTCGCATAAAACATGCCGCCATATGTCTAAACTAGCGACGTTTTTGTGAGCTTAAACTAGCGACGTTTTTGTCAATACGGACGGGAGCCGGAAGTAAGTTGCGTCGTTACAGATGGTGTATGGCGGCGTCAACCGTTCTCGTTTGAAATCATGAACGCGAAAGTTGACTGACTGCCGTTGTTAATTTCAAACAAGAACGGCTGACGCCATCAATCGCCATCTAAACGGCGCAACTTACTTTCGGCTCCCGTCCGTGTTGACAAAAACGTCGCTTTCTTAAGCTCTCTAATCTAGAGCAAGATACTGTACGCTTAGTTTGATCTTACCTAAATCGCTGTATCAAGCTAGGGAATCAATGGAATGCTATAACATTTGTCTCATCATTCGCTAAAAATTTTAGAATAAACTAAAGCATTCCACAATTCGTTTGTCTCTAGCAGTTATAGCGTCCTCTGTCGGGCTCGCATATATAAGTGTTGGTTATCGTTCTACGACATATGATTTTTTAATGGAGAGGCAAAATAGTTTGTCGCTTAGCAATTTGAAACACTACTTTGTTCTATGCGACATATTGTTTTATCATCGTATGGCGATCTACCATATGATGTTAAACACTCGATCATAATGTCAAAAAAACAAACAGTAACACATTGAAAGAAATTGTTTCACCGATAGCTCAACTTAAAGAAAGACAATGTCGTGATGATAATTTCAAAGGATGGCAAAAGATCAGAATATTAATGGGCATTGGTAGAGTAACTGAAGTGTTTCCCGAAATTATTGATGGATTAGAGAGAAGAGAGAGATAAACTCACGCGACAGTTTATAAAAGATTTGCGCAACAATATTAAGATAAAACAACTGGATGACGTGCCATGCAGGGGCATACATGTGAGCAACAAGCTATTCAGCATTAATGCAGCGGACTCATCTCGTTCCCCAGTGGAACCCAACAAACTGTACGAACTGATGGACATGCTAAATGAAATGGCCGAAAAACAACGCCCTTCGGAAGTTGCCCTTGCGTCTAAAAGTATTAACGCTGCAACCCAAGTCAATAGTCGTAGCATGGCTCGACGCAGTAATGTATACATTAGAGAGGTTCAGATTTCGCTTCCAATACCTCTACCGCTACCTTAATCTATCTTTCAGCCAGTCAGATGTGTCGGACCTACCCGATTAACCAATCAAATTGTTTAAACATCGGGAAAGGTAGCGGTATTGGTAGAGGAAGTCAAATCTGAAACTCTCTATTATGGACATTTTGCCCAAAATTGCCAACACCAATCGCAAATAAGTCCAAGATCACCAATTTCAAAAAAAGGTGATTCAATGCTATAGTTGCCACGGTTATGGGCACGTGCTAGACGCGAACATATTGTTGCTTGTGGTTCACAAACTTTCTCACCACGCGAAATCAATTATTTAACAACAGAAAAGGAAGCATTTGCTATTCAGTTTGGCACACAACATTTCCCCGTCTATTTATTAGGACGTAAGTTTATAATCATCACATATGGCCATCTCTCGAACGGAAGATCGCATTCGCCAACGGTTCTATTGGTCAGACATTCGTAATTCTGTTGAACAATTTGTCCACACTTGCACTTGTTGTTCGCAAAAAATGAATTCCGTTCGATCGATGTTAACTTGTTAATAAATGACAAAGTAATAGCAAAAAGATATGCGGAATACAAATTCCAACCATGAAGCTCATAACTGTATAAATTCAGTGCATTTTTATCTTGTGACGAAGGAAGGTCTTATTGATATCTCATTGATATTACAGATGGGCTTGTGCAATCATTTTATTTCTACGTCCAGTTTCAACATGTTACAGAGATTGTCCACCTTTGGTCAAAGATTATTTTAAAATGCACATTCAAGTGTCTTTTCTTCAATCAAAACAGAAATCGACTCTGTCCGGTCTTTGCAACTTAAGTGTGGCTGAGAAGAGATACAAAAATTAATATTTAATTTTTTTAATGTTGACTACGTTTGAACAGGCTTATTTAATAAGAAGAGGCAATCGTTATCATGATTATCGTGATTGCCAAAACTGAATTGTTGTTTGCGTGGCATAATACAGAGCATGCATGTATGCATGGACCGGACTGGTCTGGATTTGGCCATTATGATGGGTTGTACTGAGTACTGTAGTGTGTCTCAAAAAGAAAGACATGTTTACACATGCATGCATTCCAAATTAGGGTGACCCATAAATTATATTTTGTTGAAAATAGAATTACCTCTATCCATGAACATCCCTGCGTCGCTAACAGAAACCTATAGAAGAATTTAACACGCACTTCATTCTGCAATTAATTTAAAACAAAGATAATAAATGTTCGAATGTAGATTTTGTCCTTTGTCCCGTAGAAATTTTAAGCATGTTTACAGAAAGGATCAACAATGTGAATGCTAAGTTTGATATTCTCAAGAGTACTGAAATATTTTTTGTTCTGACTCTCATATAGCAAGGAATATATATATATATATATATATATATATATATATATATATATATATATATATATATATATATATATATATATATATATATATATATATATATATATATATATATATATATATATATATATAATATATATACATATATATATATATATATATATACATTATATATATATACATTATATATATATATATATATATATATATATATATATATATATATATATATATATATATATATATATAATCATCTTAAACCATTTAGGAAAAAGTTTGTCAAGAAAAACATCGGCTTGTACAGAGATGACGGTTTGGCGGTTATTAAAAACAGATCAGCACGTTTGGCAGACAAAATTTTCGAACAGTTTGGCCTAAAAATAACAGCAGAATCAAATTTACACGTGGTAAATTTTCTAGACGTAACATTCGACCTTTCTACCGGAAAATATAAACCTTATAGGAAGCCCAATGACGGTCCGTTATACATACACAAGCACTCTAACCACCCACCCAGCATCTTAAGGCAACTTCCAGCATCTATCAACAAGCGCATTTCAACGCTGTCATCTGACAAACAAGTATTTGACGATGCAGTACAAACATATCAAAACGCACTAGGACATAGCAACTTCAGCCACAAGCTGGAATACATGCCACATGTAACACAGCAACCACGCAGGAACAGGCAACGCAACATCATTTGGTTTAACCCTCCATTTAGCAAAAATGTCAAGACAAACATCGCACGCAGTTTCCTCAAGCTTGTAGACACGCACTTTCCAATAGGCAACAAGTTACACAAAATTTTCAATAGGAACACAGTTAAGGTCAGTTACAGCTGCATGAGTAATGTTAAGTCAATTATCACAAGTCACAACACACGCATAATTAGGAAAAGCCAACCACAAGACATTAGCGCAGAGAACTGTAACTGTAGGAACAACCACACATGCCCATTGCAGAACAAGTGCATGAGTAAGGATATTGTACACAAAGCAACAATTTTTACAGGCAACACACAGGACACAAAGCACTACATTGGCATGACCTCAAACACACTTAAAGAGCGATACAGGAATCATATCAAATCTTTCACACACAAAAAATATTCGAACGAGACGGAACTTTCGAAACACGTTTGGCACTTAAAGCAAAAGAAAAACACCATAAAATGGTCCGTACTAAAAAAGTCTATTTCTTACACGGGAGGATCCAAAAGATGTAATTTATGTTTGGAGGAAAAAATCAGTATTTTGAAAGAAAAAAACAATTGCTTGCTTAACAAAAGATCGGAAACAGTTTCGGCCTGCCAACACAAAAGCAGATTTCAGGTAAACAACCTAAACAAAGAAAGGAATGCATGCTATTCAACCACCCACGCGCCCACGTTTCCGCCTTGAGCATAAAAGAAGCTCGCACATTTTCGAAATTTGTGTACCACCTGAAGATTCCCTTTGGATGAAACAGACTGTAGGGTAAGTTTTTGAGGTATTTTGCACAATTATATATATATATATATATATATATATATATATATATATATATATGTATATATATACATATAAGAATAAGATAAAAACAAACTTGAAATATTACATTTAGATTTTAATTCACTACAAATTTGTTTCGTATAACAAGGAGAACCCTGTTACACTCATCAGGTGAATTTGAATATTAGCGCGTTTCGTTGCCTAGGATATACTATATACATGTTTGACGTCACTACCTTGAGATTAAAAAGGTTATGTTACATTGTTATCTGTCATTGTTATCTGTCATTGTTTTTGTTATTTTATTTGTTATTGTTACAATGTAACATAACCTTTTTAATCTCAACGTAGTGACGTCAAACATGTATATAGTATATCCTAGGCAACGAAGCGCGCTAATATTCAAATTCACCTGATGAGTGTAACAGGGTTCTCCCTGTTATACGAAACAAATTTGTAGTGAATTAAAATCTAAATGTAATATTTCAAGTTTGTTTTTATCTTATTCTTATTTGCTCTACTATTGTATTGGGCACTGTGTCTATACATGATTCACAAATTGTTTATATTCTATTTTATATCTATATATATATATATATATATATATATATATATATATATATATATATATATATATATATATATATATATATATATATATATATATATATATATATATATATATATATTATATATATATATATATATATATATATATATATATATATATATATTATATATATATATATATATATATATATATATATATATATATATATATATATATATATATATATATATATATATATATATATATATATATATATAGGACAACCATATGATTACTTCATATGAATTTTATTTCACTACAGATCTGTTTCGTATGCCAAGCAGAGCTTGCCACACTCATCAGGTGAATTTAAATAAATTTAAAATAAATTAAATAAATTTAAATTAAAATTAAATTCACCTGATGAGTGTGGCAAGCTCTGCTTGTCATACGAAACAGATCTGTAGCGAAATAAAATTCATATGAAGTAACCAATTGGTTGTCCTTTATTAGCTCTACTCCGGTATTGAGCACTCTATTCATTCAATGATTCTAAATTCGATACTTGTGTATTCGATACTTGTATATATATATATATATATATATATATATATATATATATATATATATATATATATATATATATATATATATATATATATATATATATATATATATATATATATATATATATATATATATAGATATATATATATATATATATATATATATATATATATATATATATATATCTATATATATATATATATATATATATATATATATAGCTGCAAAATCACATTATATGAATTTGTGTACATGAAATTAACAAATATAATTAATTTATGCATCACAATAATTAAAAACACATGTAGTAATTTTATTCCTTTTTTGAGGAACTGTAGTTGCAGTAACCGGCCTGATTGGATTGTTGTTTTGATTTAAGAAACTGCGAATCATCTTGAAAGTCTGTTTTCAAATGATCTTTGATTAAAATTAACCAAACGCAAGTTTTTTTATCAATGGTGAAACTAAAGGCTGAAATAAAATTTTTGGACAAACACTTGTGTTCTGGATGTGTAATTACAATGAGAAACCAAAGTTCTCCCTCATCAAAAAGAAAATAATCATGACACTGAGTTTATGCATAGATGGTTTGATTTTGTATTCCGCACAAGTTTTTGATATTCAACAATTAGATTACGATCTCGATCTACTATCACTGCGTGTAAAGTTGGGGGGGGGGTGCATTTACGTAATTTGCATACAATTCTCCTATCAGTTTTAAGTTTAATGCAAAGCAATTGTATGATCTACGACATTGCCTGGATTTGTTATGATTCTGGAAGCTGTGTTTTGTAATTTTTGCATGTAAAAATATTTTTCCAGTACGAACGTAACCGTCCTAAATGACCTTTTTCTTTTTTTATTTGTGCATGCTTAGTGAAACTCTTAAAAAAATCCTCTGTTGCGCTTAGGCTTTGAGATCAGCTAGTTTGTTACTTTACTTTAATATTTATTGAAGCATGTTCTTATACTTGATGCCAAAATCACAGACCAACTCGATAAACTTACATTCTGGTAAAGAAATAAATCAATGAAATCAATCGCATCACTTACAATGGTTATTATACACATACAGATAATTTAAGACGTCATGTTGTATGCTATCAAGCCAAAGGTTTTTACCGGGAAACCAAAGAAAACGATATAGGAATTACTGAAATACAATTTATGAAATACCATTTGTGTTCTGTTTGAGCCACCCTGTAGCTGGAGTGAGCGAACTGAAACGATTGTCGCTTTGATTTAAGAAAATCGGATATCTTCGCTTAAAATTAAACGTAGGGAAACTATTTTTTCACCATCTCTTTAACAATCGATACTGAAGCAGAGTGAAGGTGGAAATAAAGTGCTTGGACAAACTCTTATGTTCCGACATACAACGAGACTTCAATGTGCTCCCTCATCACTGATGATAGTATAGTAATAACAATCATACATGTGCACTGAGTTTTTATAATTATATTGCATGATCGAGTTTGTACGTATTTCTCGCATCTTTTTGCTACAAGTTATTAGCTACTAATTGTTTACATGTCTGGCATAAATACGTCATTTTCGTTTCACTATATTGCATGTCCTAAATTTTGAAATGTTAAAAATGAATTGTCATGGACGGTAACATTGCTTTATCAACTTTCAAGTCGGCAATGCTTTATACAGTATACCATGCACGGAATTAAATTAAAAATAATACATTTCATGGATCGCGCAATATTTTTATAATTAGAATATGTAAATTTTATAATTAATTTACAACAAAGATAATAATAAATGTTGGAGTGAAAGTTTGCACAATAAACATCCTTTGTTCCTAACCATGTTTAGCTAGGAGAGGAATAGTCTTTTGAATGAGGTATTTGAAAAATTTAAAATGTTTTTGTGCTCCGCTGTTAGAATTAGGGAGCAATGTTACAAAAACGAATGACATGACTTAGACACATTCATCGTCAATGCTAGCAATGTTTTTTAACAAAATATGATAAAATAATAGCCAAAATATATGCGGAATACAAATTCCAACCATGAAGCTTATAACTGTATAAATTCAGTGTATTATTTTCTTGTGATGAAGGAAGACCTTGTGAAGGAAGACCTTGACATCTCATTGATATTACACATGCGGACGTAAGGGTTTGTGCAAACACTTTATTTCTACGTTCAGTTCAGTTTCAGCATGTTAGAGACATTGTCCACCTTTAGTCAAAGATCATTTCAAAATACAATTTCAAGAAGATTCCAGATTCTTTAATCAAAACAGAAATCCAATCATTCCGGTCTGTGCAACTACAGTGTGGCTCAAAAAAGGAACAAAAATTCATATTTCTATTTTTTATGTTGATTACGTTTGAACAGGCTTACTTATTAAGAAGAAGCCATCGTGATCGTGATTATCATGATTGCCGAAGCTGCATTGTTGTTCGCGTTACTTAATACAGAGCATGAATGTATGCATGGCCGGACTGGTTTGGATTTGGGCATTATAGTGGGTTGAGCTGAGTACTGTAGTGTGTCTCAAAAATGAAAGAGATATTTACACATGCTTGCATTCCAAATTAGTGCGATGCATGAATTATATTTTGCTGAAATTATAAAATTACCTCTACCCATGAACATTCCTGCGTCGCTAGCTCACTGTAACGGAATAGCTTTACAAGAATTTATCACGCGATTAATTTTGTAATTAATTTAGAACAAAAACAATAAATGTTGGAATTAAAGTTTTACCCTTTGTTCCGTAGGAATTTGAACCATGTTTACAGAAAGGACAGTCGTATGAGCAGGTATTTGAACAATGTAAATGCTAAGTTTGATATTCTAATGAGTACTAAAATGTTTTTTGTTCTGACGCTCATATAGCAAGGAAAATATATATAGCGCTGCAAAATCGCATCACATGACTTAGTGTGCATGAAATTAACAAACATTTATGCATTTATGCTTCACAATAATTGCAAACACATGCATTAATTTCATTTCTTTTTTGAGCAACACAGTAGTTGCAGTAACCGGCCGAATTGGATTGTTGTTTTGATTTAAGAAACTGGAATAATCTTGGAAGTGTATTTTCAAATGATCTTTGATTTAAATTAAACTCAAACAAACGCAGGTTTTTTTATCAGTGCTGAAACTGAAGCTTGAAATAAAATGTTTGGACAAACACTTGTGTTCCCACAAAAGTGGTTGTTTCACCAGTTAAAGATCACTTTCGCCAACGTTTCTATTGGTCAGACATTCGTAATTCTGTTAAACAATTTGTCCACACTTGCACTTCTTGTTTGCAAAGAATAAATCCCATGCAAACGAACAAAGCACCTTTAACATATTGAGATAGGAGAACCCGTTACATTTTGGGCAATGGATTTTATGGGTTCCATCCGGAGACTGTGCATCGCAATCGATATATTTTAGTTTTAATGGAGCATTTTAGTGAGTGGTGTGAAGCGTTTCCCAGCAAAGACCAAAAGTCTGGTACAGTCCCAAATATCCTTTTGCAAAAAGTATTTAGTCGTTATGGCCCTCCAAGTACTGCACTCTGATCAAGGCGCAAATTCCCATAACAACTAAATGCACATACTGTGTGATCTGATGGGTATTTCTAAAACGCGAACAAGTGCTTATCATCCACAATGTGATGGACAAGTCGAAAGTTAAAACCGCACACTTTAGGACATGCTTTCCAGTTTTGTTTCTAACCACTCTACCCATGCTCTACCGAATGGGATCCTACCCAATCCAGATCCGCCTAATGTTTTCGCATAGAGTACAAGTACGCAAGAGTCTACAGCTAGTTGTTCTCCTTATGAAATTGTCTTTGGTCTTACACCTCATATGCATACTTATAAGTAATAGCATGGCTTGAGGGAGATTAGTGATTAAATGGCCCCGTAACCCGAGGGCGGTTTGTGGAATTCCACAAACCTCCCTCGGGTTACGGGGCCATTTAATCACTAATCTCCCTCAAGCCATGCTATTACTTTGTAATAGCATAGTTAACAAGAGTTTCCAAGCATATAATATGCTTTTACTAATTATTCAAACTCCTGTGAGATTAATATCACTTTGAATAGATCAGCGTAAGTGGCGCGTATAAATATGAGGGAGCTCCATAGATTTGAATAGTGTTGTGTTGTATCGAATGTAATTACTTGCATGTTTGACCGTCCATAACCGAGCGGGCGATTAGTTTAGTAATCGACCCGGTAAAAACAAAAGAAACCCGGTGAACTATGCTATTACCTTAACTAATCCTGCACAACATACTTACCATGCTTGTTTTAAACGTCGTAAACTTACGCAACTGCACAACATACTTACCATGCTACATGCCCCTGAACTCAAAGAAGCCAATCAAATGCTTAGTTTACAAACCGGCTTGCGAATTCTGAAACGAGCTTTTGAACTTCGCAACGAACTTCCGAACTTCGCAACGAAGTTCGGAATATTACAGTGAAAAGTGACCTGAAATCGACGATAAAATGGCTAACCAATTTAAATTTGGTCATTTTAAATTGGTTAAAATGACAAAAAAGTTGGCAGTGTGGATGTATCTGAGACAACCAGTTTAGATTGGTTATTTTAACCAAAACATAATTTGGTTAAAGCAACCAATTTAAACTGGTTATCTCAGATGCATCCAAACAACCAATTTTTTTGGTCG
Organism: Muricea muricata; assembly: GCA_963855995.1. Classification (NCBI taxonomy): domain Eukaryota; kingdom Metazoa; phylum Cnidaria; class Anthozoa; order Malacalcyonacea; family Plexauridae; genus Muricea; species Muricea muricata. The sequence continues at coordinate 107,942,797 of OY979716.1, forward strand.
TTTTAACCAATCTGTTTTTACAGTTTGGGGCCACGTCAAGTGCCGCGTTTCCTGATACATTGTATATATGTAGTATTATACTCGACATGATTAATTACAGTTTTATCTCAAGTAACTTGTTTCGAAGATGTATTCTAACTACCATTTTTAGTGCGTGTATAGTTTACCCACGACCCCTTACAAGTTTGCTCAGATTTTTTTTGTATGTTTGTATGCCTGAGTACGTGTTGCTCTTCTGAGTAACATTCACTCGTGGTCGTGAGTAGGTTTACTCGAAATCCGAGTAAATTGGACATTTACTCAAAGTTAGGAGTCAATTTGGGTGCATTTTGTTTGAGTAATTTGAACTCAATTTTTGAGTAACTTTTACTCATTTTTCGAGTACAATTACTCAAATTCGGAGTTCCGTTTAGCCATTATTTTGAGTAGTTTTTTACTCGTGGTTTTGAGTAATATTTTAAGAGTATAATTTACTCAAAATTACGAGTAACTATGGGTGCATTCATTTACTCAAAGGTTTGCGTTATTTTTACTCAGAATTTTTTGCAGTGTATATAGTTGATCATGGGATTTTGCTCAATAAACTTGAACACATGAATGTCAACAAAAACTTCAGGTTGTGGGTGAAAAGCTTCTTATCTGGTAGAGCTTAACAGGTGAAGTTAAATAAATCATTGTCGTCGATTGCGAGCTGCCCAGCTGGGGTACCACAAGGATCGGTACTTTCGCCAACCTTATTCAGTATTCATATTCATGGCTTAGATGCGTGTGTTCCTGAAGAACTCGAGGGCAGCACACACAAATATGCTGATGACTGTACACAAAGTGATTGTATCATGACGGGAGAGTGTAGCAACATGCAAGAAGTTTTGGACTCTGTTCAGAATTGGTCAAATACTAACAAAATGAAGTTGAATGCGGAGAAAACAAAAGATACGTGGATTTGTTTTGGAAAATCTAATCCACAGCCACCTAATCTTTATACTGGGGATAATATGATCGAAAGAGTTGATACATTGAAGTTGCTTGGTGTTGGTTGCCAAAGTAATATGAATTGGAATTCTCATGTTAAAGAAATTACCCGTAAAGGAAATAGCAGGCTACATCACCTAAGGAAGCGTAGAAAGGCACACCTGCCCAAAGAAGTCGCGGCCTGGCAACTATTGTACGTACAAAAATTTGACCGCTGATTGAATACGCTGGTCATTCTGGGGTGGTATACCTCTCTACTTAATGACTGACCTCGAACGTGTTCAAAGGAGAAGTTTATGCATTATCGGTTTACCGGTCGACACACTTCTGCCACTTTGCCAGCCTAGTCCTAGGCCATCAATTTTTATATTTTTATTTTTATCGGAATTGGAACTGGTCGGGATGCAGTCGGAGTTTAGAAATGCTGCTGCTGCCCGATTTTGCTGCTGCTGCTCGATTTTCCAGCCACCATTCTGCAAGCGACGTAGTAAAGGCCTACGTCTAGGCTGCCACTTGGCGAAAGAATAGAGAAATTAACCCTTCGAGAAATGGAGGCAATTATTCGAGACACAAATCATCCCAGCCACCATCTTGTCCTTGTCGCACATAGTCATGGTTATTCCAATAGAACTAAAGAAAATAATGCTAATGTTGGTTACATTAAATCCAGAACTGAAAGGCATAAGTCATCATTTGTGCCTCGGGTAGTTGAACTGAAAGTTCAGAAAAAATTGTAAATTTTTATAGTAATATATGTAATATGAGCAAACAAGTGAACTTTTTAATATTAGATTTTAAATTCTCATTGTAATCATAGGTAGGTGTATTTTTCCACCCAAGGTGTATTGTTCAATAAAGCTTTATGTTATTATGAATGAGGTTGAATGAACTTTCGTATTCTTAAAGGAGACGACGGTCTTGAATTCGTCGAACACGCTGAAGGGCCAACGAAAACCAGACAGGCAGGACTAAACGCCAAATCAAGATCTTTCCAACCAAAGATGTTCCAAACGGGCGACAAAAGATGTCTAATAGCATTATTTCGAGAATTCGTAAGTCGACGACCCTTAACTATGTAGCAAAACAGTCCGTTTTAACTATCGATCACAACAAACCGACAAGTACAGCCCATGGGAGTCAATAAGATCAACTCGATGATGAAATACATCATCCTGGAACAACTCTTGAGACAAGCCAGAAAAGATTTTACAACCACTGTGCTCGAAAAACAGCGGTTAAGAAGATAAAGAAAGCCAGTCCAGAGAGGTCCGCCATTGTCAAAGTAACAGGTCATCGAAACCTACAGTCCTTAGACGACTATGACGAAGCGGACGAAGTCGAGCAGCGAAATCTTTCATGGGCTATTTCAAGAAGAAACAACTGAGGAGCAGAAACGTCTTCCAGCATGTCTGTTTCCAGTGCAAAGTTTTAACAGAAGCCAAGTTCTCCATCGTCTGACACGAAGAATCGCTTCTCAAATTGCAATGTCACATTCAACATTTACAACAGCAAGCACAAGATTTCGCCTGTGATCAATCCACGTGAACTGCAATTGGACAGCAACTCAGTCACTCAGATACAGATTAATAGAATATTATAGTCTTTATTGACTGTGATTCTGAACAGACTTTTCGTGAATAACACGTTGATTTTAAGACGTTTTGAACTGTTGTTGTATGAATAAATAAATTAAATCAATGCTAATGAAATAAACAATTAGTTAATGTTTAATTAATAATTGTTCTTAAATATTCGTATGACTCGTGTATATTTATGGAATGCGTATGTTTCCCTGACTTTAGTCTGGTATAAGCTATGCTGTAAATACGTTGTGTAATTGAAATAAATAACATGAATTATTTATTTTAATGTGTGCCTTTGAAAAACTCACTAGCTCGTGCATTTTTTTCAAAATTGCACTCCAAACCATACTATTACCTATACAAATTGATCATTTTCACAATCTACGAACACGAAAATATTTGCATCGAAAGACAAAATTGTTGGGTTGGTATTGTGGACATAAATTGGCAAATTAGCACAATAAATATTAGATTTATGCAATATTCCCAAATTAATGTTTTGCTTTCATATAAATTGCAACAATGAATACAATAATTGGAAATATTTTAATTATTTATCAAATATTTCTTTAAATTGCAAGAAACGATACAAACGAGATAATAATAAATTGTTAATTTTACATAATTAATTATATCAAAGATCATATTACTTTACTACAACATTCAACGAAGGCGCTGAATTTGGCTAAATTAATTCGTGAAACGTGCCCTGTCGGCATTTGGCAGCAATACCGCTGCATACACAGAAGATATCGATCTTGCAGTACGTCTGTTTTTTTAATCATTTCGTTAAAAGACAATGAAAAAGAAAACCTGTTTGACATTTTCAAGATCTTTATTAAAGTGTATATGAAATGAAAATTTCGATATCGGTTTTTTGTATTTTCTGAAAATTTGGTCTTTTCTCATCATAAAAATACCAACCTTGCTGAAAAATTCGAACTAGAAGTTTGTTAATTTTACGAATAAAGTCAGATTTTGAGACCATTTAGTGGCAAAAGACTGGTACCTAGAGTTACGGTCTTGTGACGTATGCAGTGTGACACATCGAAGTGTTTGGCTATACTATGGCTATACGAAAACGACAAAATGTAACAAACATCAGACAGTTCCCTTTATATTTCGCTATAAAATTGTCTGATCACGAAAGCTTCGAGTCACAGACAGAGACGACAGAAGGGTCGACAGATAATGAGGGCATCGCTGAGCAATCATCTGTTGTTCAGCCATATCAATTTGAGCCAGTCGCAGATAGAGACTAGGAAGAAGACCAAATGGACAAAGACGGCATTCTTCGTGAAACTCTCGAGGTGAGATTTAAGAAAAATGTAGCTGTTAATTCATGGTAAGTAGTTGTGAAAGTAATACTATATTAACCCATTCCACGACCATTTATTACCCTGCTGCGTTTGATATGTGAGTTTATTTTAAGGTCACAAGGTGCACTTGTGGACATTGTAGCGACGAACTATTACAGGACGCTAGAGAGTATAGATGCTGTAAGAACTAAGCCTAAGGAGATTTTGGAGTGCACTGGCAAATTTACATTCGAGGGCAAGGACGGCAGGACGCTGAATGTATCACGCAGCACTGGGATTACGCAGTGGTCACCCATCGAACAGTACTAGAGACTGCAGGGGCTTTTCTCTCTGATATATAAGTCAGGGAAAAAGTATCAAAAACCAACAGGCACAACCCAAGATGGGCAATTGATTCAACAATTATTTTCAAAAAAAAAGCTTTCGATTGACTGCAGCAAAGCAAAACCATTCACAATAATATTTCCTATAATAGCAAATTGAATAATGATTTGCTATGTAGAACATGACTCACCCTTCTCTTCGTGCGCGAAGTCGCTGGTATCTCTTCTAGAACGAATGCAACTGTCGTTAATACCGACCCTTCTGACAAGTATCTTGCATTTGGTTTTAGCCCGTCTGGTACGTCAATGTGATACCGTATTCCGAAGCAAGATTTCTTGAAGTGCTCTGAGCAACTAGATCTAATATAATAGATTCTTAATGTAAACTTAACGAACGGTTGTCAGAGAACGTAAAGTATATAATAGAGTAGACTAGAGCTCATCATTAGAAGCAGCTATAAGTCCTAAAACACTATCATATTTTACCACGCTACAATATGCAACTCAAAATTGTAGATATTTATTTTTAGATATGCAGATACAGTATTTAGTATTAATTTCTGCGTTATGCTAGGCTTACACCAGTTATTACAATGTTTTCCATAATTGTAGCTCTGGCCTAAATAACATGCGGTCTGAAATCTACAATGCAGTCTTGTAGACATGTCTCTCGTCTCATATAATTTGCATTTTCGGCAATTTATACGCTACAGCTGGTCATGTTGTAAATTTGTAATTATATTGTATCTATCCATTAAAATCGATGTCTACGGAAAGTAAATTCATTTAAATATTTCTTTAAAATCTCTCAAAGACCCAATTCTACCCAGACAAAGCCATAATTTGTATAGTGTTTACATACGAAAGATCGCACTGGCCACTGTGTCACACTGCATACTGGCCGCGCAATGGAATGTCAGGAATTCCACCACTAAATGGTCTCAAAATCAAACTTTAGTCGTAAAATTAACAAACTTCTAGTTCGAATTTTTCAGCAAAGTTGGTATTTTTTGATCAAAAAAGACCAAATTTTCAGAAAATACAAAAAACCCGATATCGAAATTTTCATTTCATATACGCTCGAGAAAAAATTACTCTGCCCTGCCCCTTAAATATATAACCATTGTGAACAGGAATAAAGTATGAAAGCATGTTTTGTATGCCAACGACGTTTTTAGCACTATTTTACATTGAAGAACAGAAGTGTGTATTTTAACCACCCCCACCCTCGAACTGGCCAAACCATTATAATGAACATTGCGTATTGCCACAAACGCGGGAAACAAATTTCAAAGAATCCGACTCCAGTGGAACTGTTTAGTTCCTTTTATGCTATGACCTAGCTATTTATGAATACATTATGGGGAATCTGGAAAAGCCTGAAAGTGAACCAATTTAAACTGATCTGTCTGATAATAGATTAATTTAGATGTGGTGAGTTTAAACCAACTCACTAAAATTCGACTACATTTCGTAAAGTGGATAAGCAGCAAGGCTCAAAAGAAACCGAAATTTAAACTACAAATCAAGTAGGATTGATATACTGTAACTCGGAACTTTGTTGGTCATTAAAACATGACAATTCCAAGGACACTTTTCTAAGCTCTCAAGACAGGTACTGTAATAATTGACAGGTTTTTTAAATGTTAGTTATTTACCTTGGTTTCACAGTAACGAATGTTGCTCTCTTCATTTGATGACTTGCCAATTTCACAATTACCGAATAAATGCTCTTCGCTCCTCAAGTGGGACCATTCATCGCAATTTTTGACTTACATCCGGCTTCAATTTTTACTAGAGACTTGTTTTTGGCGTGCACTATCCAGTATAAGTACAAACGTTATCTGGAAAACACGGACACCGGACAACGCGGACACGGACACAGACAACATGCTAACTCTAACCCTAACTGTCATGATGAGCTCAGTTTTTTGTGCGCTGCTTTTTAGTTTAGGAATAAAACAATGCATACCAATTTGGAATAATTATGGCTATGCGCGCTAGCACATGCCGGTTTTTTAATTTTTTTAGTTTAACAAATAATTAATATAATGAAATGTCAACAAAGATTAATAATTAAGAATTCGCACAGCTTTATAAAATGGGTGAGATGATTTTTTTCTCATTTTCCGCTTCGATTGCTTTTGTTCGTATTTTTTACGTGTCAGTGTCCGCGTTGTCCGGTGTCCGTGTTTTCCAAATAACCGTACAAATCAATGATTGTTACTAATACAGCAACTTTCAGCCGTAGAAACACGTTTCGAAGTCCATTTTTTGCATAATGGCCAGCACCTTTTTTTATTTAAAGACTCAGTCTGCAAGTTGGATACTTCATTTTTTGAACTAGAATCTTGACCCTCGCATAATTGCAAAGTATATTTAAGAAATATTGGCTTCATCTTGAACTCCAAAGATGCTTTTGCTGCTTTACCAGCCAGCCTTTTTAAGAATAATGTTGAACTTCGGATTCGACACCATTATAAATCTACTATCAAAGATGTCTTTCCTAACTCACTATAAGCCGTGATGTTTGTTAAGTTGCTTTGTGTGTCAGCAGGAGCTCTACAAGTTCTGTGCATTTTCTTATTATTCTACGTTACAAATAGAATATTTGCTTGCGAATAGGAATTTTATGCATTCCGGATTGTATTCATAGGAGGATGAAGAACAGTAAACAGACAAGCAGACAACTTAAGGAAATACAAAATAAATTTCGGAATTTGTTTTACTTAGTATAAAGGACAGTGTTAGTTAAATTAATCTGTTAAGATACTGTCAAGAATATAATAGTATTAGCCAGGCAGAGGTGTAAAGATGGAAAGGAATGGTGTTACAGACTTACAGTTGTGTCAACATGTTTATTCGGCGACGAGGTGCCTAGAGAATTATGGGCAGTTATTATAAAGCTACATGCATACGAGACCAAAGCAGTCGTCGCTGAACTCAACAGACGAACAACGACTGTTCAAGAAACTTTAAAAGCCCAGCTCCTCCCCATTGTGCATCATTACAGTTTACGCAGCATGGCGTAATTTGTGCCCTCATCTTACTGGGCAAAACAATTTTGACACATACAAACAATTAATAGTCAAATAATTTTTGTTAAAGTTAATATTTTTTATTGAATAAAATGGCTGAGGGATTTTACCCCTAGCCCAAATTATTCCAAACTTGGATAAAGAATTTTACGCGCATAATTATGCCCAGTAACGAGCTGCGTAAATTCAACATCAAAGGTAAGAAAGTTTCTGTAACCTTGCATTATTTTGGGGTTGGGATAAAACGCGGAACCGGAATGACGGAATGGCGGAACGGAACGGAAAGGCGGAACGGAATGGGGATAAAACGCGGAACGGAAAGGCGGAACGGAATGGGGATAAAACGCGGAACGGAAAGGCGGAACGGAATGGGGATAAAACGCGGAACGGAATGGGGATAAAATGCGGAACGGAACCGAATGGGGATAAAACGCGGAATGGGGGATAAAATTAATGCAGAACAATAAAAACTTTTGCGTGATTCTTCTTGATATAGCTAAGCATGCACAAACAAAAGGCAATTAACTCACATTTACTTGGCAGATCAATTTTTATAATGCTATGTTGATTTTGTAGCGATATGTTCGGTAAAAGTAGTTGCGCTTATGCACAACAATTTGTTGGGATGATTTTGCTCGACCAGCGCCTCCCGAATCACAAGGAAATGTTTACTTTCATGTGCAGGAAAGTTGCATTCGAAGAAAGGAACCAGTGCAACCTTACTTCATTCCATAAATGGCATCCGTACCACACGGTCTTTTGTCGCATTTGAAAGCAGAACATATTCACTTTCTACGACAATTTGTTTTACAGGTCTGAAACGTGATATAAAATCACTCAAGGTTATTCTTCATTAAGCACGTTGTTAAGAAAGTTGTAAAGAAAAGTTAGATTCGAAAGCGAGGTAGAGAGAATACTCTTGTAAATGTTGGTACGTTTAACAGTCAAAACGTTTCCTGTACGTAATATAGTGTAACATTGAAAATTTGCATTCTTACCCCTCATATAAATTTATGGCATTTAATTAAAGGCACCTGGTAGCACGTAAATACATTTAAAAATATATTTTATTTTATAAATATATTTTTTAAAATTCTCCCTAAATTTACGTATACAGGCCTTTATTTAAGGTGTGATATGCTATTACATTTATTACATTGTGTTCTCTTTCAGTTATCTCGCAACAATGTGTTAGTGTTACATTTATTATCAGAGTTGTTAGTGTCAAGTAAAACATATATTTAGGCCATGACGATATCGGCGTTTTAGAACATATCGCTTTTTAGAACAACATGTTGCGGTTTGTAGTAGTTTACAGAACATATCGTTTTGTAGAACAAATAGCTTTGTAGAACATATCGCTTTTATTAATCACACAAAATCAACTTAACATTTTAAAAATTGATTTGTCAAGTAAATGCGATGTAATTTTTGTGCGTGTTTAGTAATATCAAAAAGAATGGCGTGTCTTATAGTTATATTGTCGTTAATTTTATCCCCATTCCGCGTTTTATCCCCATTCCGTTCCGCCATTCCGTTCCGCTTTTTATCCCCATTCCGTTCCGCCATTCCGTTCCGCGTTTTATCCCCATTCCGTTCCGCCTTTCCGTTCCGTTATTCCGTCATTCCGGTTCCGCGTTTTATCCCTACCCATTATTTTGCTAGCTTAGCAAGACGGAATGCATGAATATAAATATGGAGGATATGATAACAACCACATGTGGAGTAACCCCAATAATAAGTGCACGTCACGGAAACTAAAAAATATGCTCACAGCTACATTCCTTCAAACCGCTAAATTTTTGGTTTAACAAAAAAAATTCTGAAGGTCATGGATTAATAAATGAAATTAGGTCTTTCAGAATCTGCTTGAAAAATCGAAAGAAACATGACAATAAGCACTGCACAATGCCGTTATTATTTTCTCAATATAGATGCAAGTGCAATAATTATATGTGTAGGATGGACGTTTTAGGTAATTGACGCTAAGTATCCGTATTAAATTAAAAACATCACGGACACAAGTGAATTTCCTATTTTTCAAGTACTACCATACTTCAATCATATTATGTTTTTGCTTTTTCATTATCATACTCAAAACAGCATTCTTGAAGTGGGTTCGACAGAGCTCACTTACCCCTGTCTTTCATGCGATTTGTATTCAGTCGAAATCTTGATTTGTGTTGGTATGTTGAGATTTGTCGCAACTCCAGTGGATTAATTGTAAAATTAAGCTTCGAGTGCAATTTTTAAAGTGCGGCAGGGGGAATCGAAAAACTCATCTATATGCTCAAGAAAGCTCGTCATTTTAACGCTTTACATTTGGATCTGTGACGCGCGCGGGTACGTGTGAAATAAACTGGTAAATATACAGAAAATCGAGATGAGTATATACATCAAGGCAATAAATTTTTCAGCGTGCCCGTAACAATATTTCAATTCTCAGACACGGAAAGTGAAAGACACTTTCTAGACACTTTTCGAGATCCTAATACACGGCCTGTATTACTGACATTTATATCTGTTGTGAATGAATATTTCTAAGCTGGGATATTTACTAATTGCTTTCATTCGATATACGTCTGTCGATCGACATTTTAGATCAATGCTATAACATCTAATTTCACGAATTTAGAAATCACCCAATTTTAAGCACTTAGGAAGGCAGGCACATTAAAGTTCGGTTAGCCTTTCCGTTTTTTGAAAAGAAGCACAGACAGAACAACGTTGACTGAAAACAACACGATGACGCGATTTAGCATATTAGTATAAATAGATAGGTTTGGTATGATGAATAAATTTAGCGGCTTACCCTTGGAAACCAACGAGAAGAATGTGGCTGAGAAACAGCAAGCAAAAACTTAACGTGTTCATCTCGAGGAACTCTGTTAATGAATGTGAGCTCGAATGTAAGTTGGCGATGAATTGAAAACATTTTATAGGCTATAGCTCCGTAATGGCACAGTGTAATATCTGGACTGTACTGGACTGTACTGAGACTTAGACTGGATTGAGACTTTCATAGTTTTTCAATTTAAAGCATTTAGTTTCATATTAGTTTATCGTGATTCACTAAAACATTTTCTGTTACTGAGAGTTATGATTGCGAATAATAGTTAATCAATTTGTAAAATTTATACTTCACTGTGATGTTACAGACTTTCTGTGACAGTGTTTTTTTTTAAACCGGATTTATATATAAGATAATATCATAATAACTATGCCGCACTTATTGCAACGCGCTTTTGCGTGCACGCAAGTGTCATCGCAATATCAATATTAGTAATTAACCCAATTGTTTTTAGTCATAAATATAAAATGTAATATGTTAACTCTTTTAGCACAACTTTCGTAATAATATTTTTACCCTAAAGGCTTTATACTGTATGATTTAAAAGTATCTAGCATATTGATATGTATTTAAGCTGGATAGCGCATCTATTGTTGAGTTTGAAGACGGAAGTACGTCATATTTTTAGACTTGTGGCCATGTTGGAAGGAGAAAGGAGTGGTTAAGACAGTATATCATACCGACATGTTTCCTGCAATTAAAAGGTATTAAATTGAAAAATAATTTTGTGGAAACACCACGTTAGTTCATTGGCGTAGCGAGCCCGACTATTTAGTGCCGCTATGCAAATTTCAAATCACTATAATTATTCATTTCTTTAGAAATTGTTGTTCTTACAGTCAATAAACACGAAAATATTTACATGGCTGGACTCATTTAGTCCTGCCTACGGGCTGCCTACGCTACTGCGTAAGTTTACTATCGCAAAGCTTTCGATCGGTAAGCTTGGATCTTCTCTTCATCAGCTCCGATCTTCATAAGTGCAAATTATTATTAGCACTGATAAAGATCCGAGCTTGCGTAAACTTACGTGGTATTTCCACAAAATTGTATTTTAATTTGACATTCACCATGCAAGCGTACAAGGAACTTAGGGCATGTTCATATGGGCAGAAGTTGTCTCGGTTCCCGAGAAAACATTTCGACAGGTCAAATAATGTTGTTCTGTTCATATGGAGAAATGTTTTCCCGCTTACCGGGTAAAGTTTCCCGCGGTGATGTAGATTTTGTAAAGTGTAAACAGAAAGTTTTCCCGCTAAGCGGGAAAGTTGTGTTCATATGGGGTAAAAATTATCTCGGTCACCGAGATCTCGCCTGTCATCAAGCGAGATCTCGGTTAACGGGAAAACTTTTCGTCTCATATGAACGCAAGGTAACTTTTCATACTATTTTCGTAAGAAGGCGAGATCTCGCTTGTAAACTTTTCGAAATGTTTTCTCGGGAACCGAGATAACTTCTGCCCATATGAACAGGCCCTTAGAAAAGGTATTTGTTTCAGCCATGGGAAATCGGAACAATAAAACAATAATTTTTTTGCCCAAAATCTGGGCAATAAATCGAAAGCACGAGACCACGATCCACCAGCCTTGGGTACTTTGCTAAAAGTACCGTGGGTGCGAGTTTGAGAAAACACTGTCACAAAAGGTCTGCAGCATCTCAGTCAAGTAGAAATGTTACAAATTGATAACCTTTTATTTTCAATCATAATTCGCAATTACAGAAAATGTTTTAGTGAATCATGGTGGCAAGCTACAAGAAACTGAATGCCTTAAATTGAAAAACTGAGGATGTCTAAGTCTATGTCGAGTCCAGCCCAGTCCAGTCCAGCCCAGTGTGATCCAGCTATCACAATATGCCCTCAGTAATGATAAACTTTAATGGCACAGTATATGGTATCAATTGTATACTTGTAGGATGACATTACCATGTCTATGGGATCACCAGTGCCGAATCTTTTAAGAAATTACCTAACAGACAGAACTCAGATGTACTCAGCAAATGGCGTATTGTCCTGCTCAAAAACAGTTACGTGTGGTGTTCCTCAAGGCTCGATTCTTGGTCCACTTCTATTCTTAATTTATATAAACGATTTACCGGGTAGTTTGGAGTTTTCATCGGCAAGAATGTTTGCTGATGATACTACATTAACTGCCTCTGGTGAATCAGTTCTTGATGCTGAGGTGGCCATCAATCATGACCTTGCAAATATCAAACAATGGCTCACAGCAAATAAATTATCACTAAATCTTGTCAAAACGGAGTATTTATTAATCGAATCAAGGCATAACATAAATAACTTATCTCATGCTCCCAAAGTGCACGTTGGTGACATACCAATCAAAAGGGTAAAAGAAACAAGGGCTCTTGGGGTCTATATTGATGAATATTTATCTTGGAATAAGCACATTGAAATAATTTCGAAAAAAATCTCATCCGGCATTGGGGCGGTTAGGAAACTAAAGCCTCATGTTGATCATAATACGTTAATATGTGCTTACAATGCACTAGTTTTACCGCACTTCGATTATTGTTGTGAAGTTTGGGACACTATTAATTTGACACTTTGCAATCGCTTGCAGAAATTACAAAATAGGGCTGCTAGAATAATCGTGGGTCGTATAAATGAACATGGACAGTCTGAACTTGCTCTGGCTGAACTCAATTGGAAAATTTTAAGTGAAAGAAGGGCTCAGTTTATTGCAAGCCAGATGTATAAAATAACTCACGATCTAGCACCCAAACGATTATCCAATATTTTTCATGAAACGCCTTCCTCTCGGCATTACAATCTGAGAGGTTCTTCCACTAAACTTTGTTTGCCCCAACCTAAGACTGATTATCTAAAAAAGAGTCTTAGTTATAGAGGGGCAAAACTGTGGAATAGCCTCTCAGATTGATATACGAAGTAAAGAATCACTTGTTGCCTTTAAAACTAGCATTCGTGCACCTGGCTAATTTCTTAAAATTATTTAATCTATTTACATATTTCATGTGAGCTCAAAATTTCTATTTATGAGTAATTCCAAATATTCCATGTGGTAAAGTACTGTCTGTATGTTGTAATTGCTTAATATTTTTAATATATGTATGTAATATGATTTTTAAACTATGCCCCTCTTGGAAATCAGCTCTTGCTGAAGGGGTCAGCGTAGTAAAATAAAGTTTTACCTTACCTTACCTATGAATAGTTCTATTGCGTGGAACAGTCATGATCAGTATATGATTTTATATAATAACTACAGCAAAACACGTAATCTGATTGGTCAATACCCGTGCAGGAGGAGACAATCCTGCACGGGAAATTTAAAAGTTGACATCGCTTCGTATTTTACGAGCTTGTTACGAGGTTAAATTGCCGACAAAAAACATTTCAACTTCTGAAATTACCCGAGAATGAAGACAAAGTCAAATACTAAAGCACAAGGTACAGAAACTATAATCTTTTATGTTGTCAAACTTCTGTAATGTCTTGTATACTCGTATTTTGGTTTTGTTTACGTAATATACGATTTTTGGCACTCGCATATTTTTGTTTCAGTTTATGCTGTAGCGATAAAAGTACAACCGTTCGAATCAGCATACAATAGTGCTTGTAAAGAACTAAATTTTATTTTCCAATAATGCTTTCTTACACACGTACTGCACTTCAAATGCCGGTAATTTTTTAGTTTTTTGTTTACGCAAAAAACAAAATTACAAAATGAAACTAGTATATCTACCACTTTTGGCCGTTAATAGCATCGGTTTTTTGCAACTTCCCCTCCTCGGTTTAGTACCAGTCTATGTCTCTGTTAAAATACTATATTTTCACCAAGTTTTAGAGTAAAAGAACAGAAAACAAAAAAGTTATGCGAAAAGTTTTAAAATTGTGTAAATTTTAGCGTACGGTCGAATGCCGACAAAGCTAAAGTTGACGATTCTTGGGAGAATTGCGTACTTCATCAATGGTTTAAAAAGTGTTAACCGTTGTTTTATTATAGTTATTATATAAAACAATTACTAAATGGTTTTCCGTGCAGGATAGCGTGATCCATGCACTTGGGATGTTGCTCGACTTCCGGAAAGCATAAAAATATACTCGCCTGCGGCTCGTGTATTGTTACGCTTTTCGAAACTCTCGCAACATCCTGCGTGCATGGATCACGCTATCCTGCACGGAAAACCATTCAGTAATCCTTTAATAACGATACTGGGAAGATGTGTAATTACAGCTGTTGTGATACATACGGTGCACGTAACTATATTAATTTGAATGCCACGTCAATTTCTGCCTGTATCTGCATGCTTCATCATATCTTTTCCTTTTGAATTAGATGGACTATGATATTCTGCAAAAAACAGATATATGTTAGGAGTAGAGATATATGCAAATTTATGCCATAAACAAAATAACGCTTCTCCGTGCTCGAACGAGTTATCCTAATCTCTATAAATTATTACGAATAAATTTTGGGATCCTAAATGGCATATCCTTTACTAATTTCATGAACCTTCCTGTATTTTCCATGATAGTATGCTGGTAGAAAATTAGACCTTTCGAAATTCATATTAGCAGCGACATATTGTATTAATTTGACAGCCTTGACAGCTTAAATTAATGACTTCTGAAAACAAAATGTTCTGTAGACACGAGGATTTTATTTAGGACGTTCTTAGTGATTTCCTATTTGTAAATATGTACAAGACGTTTTTGCGGATTGCTGTGGAGTGTTGAAATTCATGCCGTCATGAAGCAGTGCATTAAGATAAAATCTATGCAGTAAATGAAAATATATCTACTAAGTTGATTAAGTTCTTCAGGTAAGGTAAACATTATGGACGTCAGTGCAAGAGATAATGGTAAATATTTGCTACAAGGACCAAAATAATAAATTAAATTCGTATCTTGCACAAACTTGTCTGTTGTCTTTTCCATTATGGTTAAAAAGGATACTTGAACTTGTCGACGTTTGATAAACAGAACACCCTATGTGGTCAGATTCATTTCGATAAGCAAAATTCCAATATGCGATTGTACAAACTTCCGATATGCATATGCTTCAGGCAGTAAATCAAGTTTTGGACATTTTAAATCCTATTGGCAGAGCAGATAACCGACTAAGACAGTGGGACAAGTACGTATTAAACAAATGGATGACATGAGCTGGTTTGAGAGTTCAGAATTAAGGGCACGACCTAAAAGCTGATTGGTTAACTGAAGTTGACATATATAAGCTCACCATTTTTTCACGTGCGCAACAATTCCTACGACTGTCGCTGTAAAAGTAGCGGTGAAGCTTTTTTTCGTTAGTCGTTTTGGAGAAGCTGACAATAAGGGCGAAAAATCTGCACAAAAAAGACATGATGTATAAGACCACGCAAAAAACGAACGAAGAATATTAGAGCTGAAGACCTTACGTATAAAAAAATCGTTCATGTAAAGCTCATTCATGACTACGTACTCCTCTGTTAAATGTTTCTCATTAACTTACGCATACAAAATCAAATTTCCTTTACGAGGTGCAAAACATGAGTAGCTTCGCGTGCTCGTTCATCCAGTTAAAATACAGTAGGAAATTTGTTGGCAATATTTACCTGATCCGCGGCCATTGAACTATAATAGATCTGGAACGATAAGTCAGGGGGGAAATTGAAGCTGACTTTGTGTTCACTTTGCAGGTAGACCCAGTCCTTTTTAAGAATTTCGTGAAAAAATATCATTTTTGTATCCGTAAAATTCTTTATTTAAAACTACTAACAGACCTCTAAGATTCAGAAATATTTAAACAATGACAGTTGAATTTATATAATATGTTATAAAATTTGACAAAAATCGTACTATCACGGAAAAATGTTGAAGCAAAGGCGAAAATTACGAAAAATCCGCCAGATTTTGGCTACTTTTTCTGAGTTTTTGAAAGTTCAAGTAAGAACTAAGACGTGAAACCACATGAAATATTTAAGTCCATGCAAAATACACCCGTATGCGAAGTTTTAGGAAGATTGAACGTTTTAGGGTTGAAAAAAATGCATTTAAAAAATATTTTTTACGAAAAATACATGAAAAACGTCAATTTCTCCATGTTTTGAAAGGATTAAAGCAAGGATTAAAAGTTCAGGAAAAAGAGGAGTACCTAGCGTTCACTGCAAAATAAGTTTGGGACTGTCTAAAGGTTTCATTATATATTTTTTATTAGCTCAAGAGCAAAGTTTTCTATGACACGTACAGACATTTGTAATTTTTTTAAAATATTAAAGTCAAAATGCTCACTTTTTGCTACAGATAGGTGTAAGACAGTAGAAACTAAACAGGAAACCTGGTCTGCATCCAAAACAATGATGTCTTTCGACAAAAATAGTGTATTTCTTGCCAATTTTTGCTCGAAAAACAAAAATTCTCACTCCTCGAAAACCAAATCCGACCTCTCCCCAGTCTTTTTGAATGTTGATTTTCCAGCGCGCCGGCTTCAGCCAATCATAGTCTCAAAACACTGAAGTTATCGTTCCAGATCTATTATAGTTCAATGTCCGCGGCAGGTTAGCGTTAATACTAAGTGCATAACCAATTTGAGACAACTAATGAAAATTATTGGTGGTAATGACCATGCGGGGCAGAAGCTCTAAAAGAATATTGTAACTTTAAACACTTCTACTGTTGTATCAATGGTCATTGCAGATGCTAAATGCAGATTTGCTTGAAGAAATTGTGAAGAACAAGGCAATTCACACGATGTAATAATTCTATAGTCATGCAAATGTCCCTTAAGCAAAACGTAATGACAATTATGTAATCAAAAACATTAGTGTAAAAGTTGACAAACGTAAGGTGCCCACGTTGACTGCAGGAGATTCTGCTTCCTGCTGAAACGATGTTTCCTGAAATCCTATACCAAGGCTGTATCAACCATCTGTCAGCGCAATTTTACCCACCGTTTTGCATTAAAAAAGAAGACATCATTTCAAAGAATTTGGACCTGGCAATATATCAAAGCACAAACATTTGGAGCTAGTAAGCAGAAAATAAGGAAACTTCTGCACATGACAGAATTAATGCAGAAGGTACATGCAAGGACAAGACGAGTAAAGGCAAAGTAACAAATACCCTGTGTCAAAAACTTTGGGAAAGGGAAATACAAATATGAGTGAAACGTTGAAAACAATCAGGGATGTCGGAACAGGCCGGAACAATTAGTGTGAACTAACCATTTCTATTAGCAAATACTGGAGACAAACTATCCAACAGTCTATATTAATACCTATAGTTCATTTACTTAGTCTGTCAGAGTCTCGCTGTAGTAAGATTCTCTCAAAATATGTGGGAGACGCTCAGATGATTTTGTTTGAAGGGCCTGTTATCAGTGTTCTTTCTTGCCTAGCTCCCTCAATAAGGCCAGATTTAACATTTCGTCATGAATTTTTGCATAGGTTTCCCAAGCTTTTTATGCTTTCATCATACACATTTCATCATGTAAATTTTCAACTTACATACATTGCATTGCCAGAAACTCTTCTAGAAACGTTTTGCTTTCAAAAGTGCACATAGTATTATGTAAAATATTAGCAGGAAACCCATGTGCAAATTAACTGAAATATTTTACAAACAAATGGGGGCTGGAAATATTTTCTGGAAACGTCAAAATTTCTGAGACCAATGGCCCCATGGTCTGATATATCTTCCACCCCTGCACGTTAGTGAAAATACCATCGTTAAAGATTTGTGCCGAAAATAGATTTCAAATACGCAACTTGCCAAACGTCTTTAGCAGAGATATTTTGACAAAATTTGCAGAAATATCTCTCCAAAAGGGAGAAAATATTTTGTTTTTTATACGTAGAGAAATGATTCAGCTCAGCGCTTGGAAATATCTAAAATTTGCGATAAACCCGCCTCATTGACTCATTTGTGGCAACTGGAAGTAATTTTGTTCGGTTGAAATTGGCTTCACTTTTTAATAGTCTAGAAGATTGATCCCGTTTACTCTCAGATCAGTGTTTCAACCGAGCAAAATTATCCCCGGCTACCACCTTACAATGAAAATAACATGGAATAATTGAATGAATATACCTCCTATAGAAACAATCATCGACTTATCTGTAGGAATTATATTTTGCAAGATCAGCACATGATGATTACTTATGATTACATGAGACTATCAAGTTTATTTGCTCAACTACTTAAGCACAAGGTTTTAATTTATCACTTTAATGATACGAATTATTGAAAAGTTTAATTAAAAATTTATTAATTATTAGTTAAGTGTAATGTTTTTTCGTACTGCCTACTTCAGTCCAAATTTACGTGGCCGAATTTTCATTGATGTTGATTTCAGCGAATAGCAAAATTTCTTCCAATGATACCAGTTGATACCATCAGCAGACGATTTGTGTGAGCCGTGGTGATACAGACCATTCAGATTGGAGCTATGTCAACTCTTATACCACCAAGCGCCTTTGTATGTAACAGCACAGTTGGATGACCCCGAACTATCATTGTCGGGATCTTTAGTCGAGAACGCCATTCCTTTATGAGTTGAGAAAGAATCTCCAGCTGTTCCTAAATGTAATCAATGGTAAAAATATTGAATACTAACTTCCCATTCAAATTGTCGGCAATTTTCGGCGAGGTGCACATTTTCTGAAACGTGATGTTATTTCAGAGCTTCAGAGTTAGTAAAGTAATATGTGAGTTAATGCTATTGTGTTGCTTGATATTTTTATCGCTCGAAACAAAAAAGGCTAGTGATAATCTTGTTCCTGTGTAACAAAATCATCAATATTTCGTTAGTGAAGAAAAATACTATGATTTCGATGTCGGTTTATAGCCATGGCAACGGCTGAATTGGACATTGCCGAGCTAAATTTGTTTCATTAAGAAGGCAGAGCTAGTTTCAGACTGGGCACATTAGTAAATGTTTTTTTGTGACCTGGTCCGAAATCCCTGTTCTTTTAGGGGAAGTACTGTGAGCCACACAGATGATCCTTTTTCCGAAGCCACGTCCATTCTACGCTGAATTTTCGGTGGTGCACTTTCTCTAATACGTTCTGCCCTGTCCTCACATTTTTGACCCTTTCTTTTCTAACTGCTGTTTTGGCTGACGTTATATGCGACTTGTCCGATACTTGCGCTACGATCTGATCAACAAGGGGTATTTAAGATTCTATTATTGGTTTAAAAAAGCTCTGCATGGCTTAGCGTCGAAGTATTTTTGTGACATGTTGAGTTATAAACAAGGTAATGATCATTGTTTGAGATCAGATGAAAGGAGACTACTTCACGTACCAACCACCCGTCAAGGGTCTTTGGTGATCGTGCATTCATGAAGACTGGACCGGCTTTTTGGGACTTCACTTTTCTGTGTGAGATTTACCGGTTTTTACCTTCATTAAACTCATTCAAGATAAATCATAACCCATTTTCGTATAAAGACACTTATATGAACGAGATTTCTTGTTTTTAATAGCGGTATTTTAGGTAATTTATTTGTTAATTAGCTATTTTACATATCTGTATTTAATTATAGTATTTAGAATATTTAATAGTTTCAGCGCTGCGTAATTTGTGGAAATTAAATCAAATACTTTGGATACTGTACTATTTCATTCCTCTTAAACACGCGAGACTAAAGTTATATGACGTTAATTATTAAATTAAGTTAAATCCCTAATAAGTTACAAGCTTGAGCAAAAAGTGAGCGACTATGCATAGTCAGGTTCACTTCAGCACTCTGATAATCCTATAATGGTCACCTCTACCCCAACAATTAAATATCATTTCCAGGCACTTACCGGCGTATGCGCCAAGACTCAACTGATATTTCTGTTTTCCACTTGTAACAGCGAATAAATCATATTCTGCGTATTTCGTGTTTCCAGAGGTATCCTCCATGTCAATACGAAGTTCATTTTTTGTAGCAGTTGTTATTCTGTGGATTTTGTCCAGACCAAGCCAGAATTCGCCATTCAGATTACCGAAACCGTTTTTGTAATCTTTCCAACCACGGTAGAAATCAACACTTCCATCAAGACGACGTTGAAATACAGTCCATCCTCCACCTGATGTCGTCATGTCACACAGGACATTGAAACTACCTTTGCCGTCTGGATCAATTTGATAAACACCATTTTGTTTGACTCCTTTCTTGAATAAATCAGCGCAGTTCTTTCCTGACAATGTTAGAAAATAGAAAATGTAAGAATATTGTTTGTTTTCAAAATTTTACCCGTCCTAGCTCAACCTTCATATTAACGATGCTCATGTAAGTACTGTAATGCTGGTAATAGAATAGGAAAGGTACAAGTTCTTTCATTACCTGAAACTATAAAGTGAAAATCGGCGTCTCGAGCTATCAGGACTTTCGTGGTGGATGTGGTAGAGGAAAGTCAGAGGAAAACACGTGTGTTTTCACACAAGTAGTACAAAATACAAGTATATAGTACAAGTAGTACAAGTAGTACAAAAGGTAATTAGATGGAGTTAATCAAATTAAAGTGTAAGCAATTGAATATAATCGCATTGTTTCATACAGTTCCTTTCCAAAAGTTTAAATAAAGCTCAAGAATCTGCCATTTTTAAAATTTACGTCAACCTTAAAGATATCTTCGTAAAGCTTAAGTCTTGACTGTTTCTCATACTTAGAGCAAATATGCCTTATAAAAAGCAAAATAGATGGAAAATTGCACCTAAATAGTAGGTGTTTGCCCGAACACTGTATAAAAAGGTGCACAACTATGGCACAAGTACATATAAAATAGAGCAGAAAAACAGAAATAAGAAACTACCACTGTGTGTGTGTTAGATAAATACTAAATTTGCTCAGTGTATTTTTTCAAGGGTCGCGTGTAACATTACTGTAAGCCTTCACTTCAAACGTCAATTTTCAGATTATCAGGTATATAGTAAAAGGACATATACCTTACCTGAACGGGCAAAGTTAGTTTGAGAAAAGATCACTATAATAATATAGTGGTTTTGATAACGTGCCGCCTTAAGGCTAAGCTTAGCTCTTACTAAATGCCTGTAACACGTCTGTTTGCCAGTACCAAATCATTTATAGCTGCATGTCTCTTCTGTACATTTACATGCTTACATTGTAAATAAAATATCCGTAGTAAAAATCAAAAAGTTTGTGAAGGTACACCTTCAAATAGAGTTCTCTCCATAGATCCATTGTGCCAGACAAACTATTCATTTGTGGTATGTGCGGAGGCCTTACTAGAGTTTTAATTGGGGAGGGGGTGTTTATACCGCATTCTGCCTGACGAATTTCTTTTGAAATCGAATCGATTTCTAAACAACTTAATTCGTAGAGCAAAACGCGAATATATGAACAACCGCAATTAACGTTCTAGTTCCGCTCCTGAGTATGTGCATTGGCAATATGTACATGCGTAGATTTTAAAAGAATTAAAAATCATGACGATATCCAAGATTGATTTAAGACTTTGGTCATGTAAAAGAAAGGTTACTGTATACGACTATTTTATTACCAGTTGAGGGTTTTTTCAACAAATTTACAATCTCATCAACTTTCGACTCCAAATTTTTAACTTGTTTGTCAATCTTTATAATTGCAGCTTCTACTGAAGATTTTATATCGCAAGTTATTTTTATTTGTCTCTTCTTTACATCATCATTTTCCGTGTCAGTTTGGGAGGATTTCACTCTAGGAATAAGTCAATAAGTATTAATGCAAAGATATTTTTATGTTAGAAATGAAAAAGGCGTGGAAAAATTGAATATAGTCATTCAAATTGACGTGAGGGCAAATACTTTGTTTATGCATTTTATATTATTGATCCAGAACAAAATGAAGACCATGTTCTAAATGTATAGATTATCACTATAGATGATAAAAATGTGCACGATTGGGAAAACATCCCTCCAAAGTTAGCAATTTTTACGCTTTTAAATAATCAACCCGCTATTGTTTTGGTCGGAAATGCGCATGCGCACGTCAGATCAAGAAGTACCGCGCACTCGCATACTTGAAAAATGGATTTTCTCTGCGGGTTTCCACGCTTGCCGTGTAAAAACGACAAAATATAATCCCAGACTACCGAGCCACGCAATATTACCAAAAAAATACATTAAATGTTGTTTAAATTGTACATTGTACGTTTTCCTTGCTCGTATGCAATGACATAAACATTTTCAAACTGAGCAGCAAAGTCTCAACGAGCCATTTTGACCGGACCGAAAGTTGCAGGCGGTTGGAAAAGGTTTGAATTTTTCTAGAAAAGTATAATATAATTGAGCTACAGTATTACTGAATGATTCCTTTGTGATATTCAAATTTACTCTGATTGCCTGTGGTTTCCCTGTTTTGCAAATATTTTTGCAAATTAATATAATCCTTCAGGAGCCCCTCCCTCCATATGGGCTTTTAATAAGGAAAAAGGGTCACTCCCCTTAATCCCTTTTCCACTACACCTCTGTGTGGCAAATGCTTCTAGATGGGGGAGACAGAAATATGGAAACATTGGCTTTTGGGCAGAGGTAACATTTACTTCTTGGAAATCAAAATTACTTCCAAATTCATTTAATTAAAAAAAACATTTAATGAAACGCATGAGGATGCTAGAAAAGGCAGTAATACTAGGTTTGACAAGTATCCTTGCACAACAATGTTTCCCAGTTATTCCCTGGCTTTGCTAAACTTCAAGGAAAACTTTCGTTTGAATCACAAAAGAATTGTTAAATAACTATGCGAGGTATGTTTGGCACTTCTTGAATTATAATTACGTGTTCCATCCATCACTTCAGTATATTGTCAAGATACCAATCTTGGGTTTGGATGTTTAACATTTCTACTTACCCAACTATCTTTTCCACCCGACGAAATCAAACAACACCAGTGAAGGATATGTAGTAGTGAATGAAACATGTTCAAGGGACCAACTCAAAACTCATCATCAAAGACCAAATTATTGACTTTTGCCATTTCTTTGTTGAATTTAGATTATCATCATCTACTTAACATCAGTAGCATAACCAGCCCCATGATTTGGTCGTGCTCTGCAAATATTTTTGTGTTTAATAACTGTGAATACAATAAATTTCTAAAGAAATGAATTGTGATAATAAAGTTGAAACATGCATAGCAGGACTAAATTGTCTGGCGAGCTATGCCACTGATCATCTTCATCCTCATCATAATCATGATCAGTGGTAACAGCTCTCTTCTTTGACATCTTCATCGTTCTTTTATGTTACATATTGGACCTTTAACCTTTTAGACGAAATTTTGAAAAAATTCGAAACAGGCAAAATATTGCCACATCTTGAAAGAGCATCCTAAACTTAGTAAAAATGCAAAGTTTGGTTGTGAAATGCTCTAAAATATGGAAAATATAGCCTTGCGAATTTGGCAAATTTTGTACACATTTCCATTACAGGTGGACAATAATACCCAGTTGATACCCTTGGGTTCTCACGGATAACACAAAACTACAAAAACATTTGCCATCTGCGCAAGGCTATATTTTCTATAGCTTACAACATTTTACAACCAAACATTGCAATTTTACTAAGTTTAGTATGTTCTTTCAAGCTGTTGAAAATATTTCTTCCTATCTCGATTCTTTTGAAAGTTTCGCCTAAAGCATTAAAATTCCATTCAGAAAAATGCAAATTTTTCGTATATTATACAATCTCACTAACATTTCTCACTTTTGGCACACAGAACACAATGTGGATTGTTTTAATTATCAGTTGTTGCTCGAATTCTATATTTAGATGCATTCACATTTCTCACTTTAATGGCAATGACAAAAAATTTTTTCAGCAATTCTCGCATACACCTTACTTCCCTATTTCCGATGACCACTGCCTCGATTATTACATTCTTACAGAAGACATCATAAGAATTTTGGTATACTGATGCTACTATTTAATTTGTTCAGTCTGTGATTGCTTCGATTCTACATCTCTCTTGTGAGAAATTTTATATAATTGGTATAGCAAACTTTCTGGCAGTGGTTCTACACAGGATTCTCCAGATTTGCAAAGTAGCCGTTTAGCTTTCCATTCCTTTGCAGTGGTACATAAAAGACCAGCATCGATTGTTATTTGTTTCTGCCAACATGAGTGGGGTTCTATTTCTGTTGGTGACCAATAGGGAGACAGTTACTAAACTAAATAACTGCTAATAACACAAGGCCGTAGCAAGCTTGATAATTGGAGGGGGGGGGTTATATATTACTGTATAGATACTGATATTTTCGCACGATTTTTCTCGTGTGAAAAGCCGTTTCGTGATATGTTCTTAACGGACGTTATCCAATCAGAATCATGAAACGATTTTTTCACACGTGCAAAAACCGTTTCGTCCAATCAGTGCGAGGCTGTGTCTACATAGCAGTGAATTCGTTCACAGCCGGCAAAGTTTTCGGCGAGATTTTTTCAAGTTGCTGGCAGTTTCTTGTGGCTGAAAGTCTATTTGAAATTTAAACTCGACACGTTGGGCAATTTCCTATGTTTACAAAGATTTACAATGCTATAAAAACCAAAAATATATTTTTGGAAAAGAAATATGCAAGCAAAAGGCACGGCAGTTATAACAAAACAAACAGCTAGGTAAGTTGCATTTATATTATATTCACTTTTTGAGATTTTGAAAAGATAGGCTTTGTATTCTTCGTTTATTTGAAGGAAAAATTAAAAACTGCTGGTTTATTTAGGGTTTCCACTTTATATTATTAGATCTGGCTTCAAAAAATAAAGTAATTTTCATTTGTATACTGTACATACGGCATCGTACACGATGACGTTTTGACTTTTGTTTTGAGTTTTTGTAAAAGTAAAGTGCTCTTTGCCAGGCGCTTGACGTTTAAGTGAGCCAAATTTAGGTTGGGTAAAGGCAATCTAATGAATAGAAAATATCAGTTTCTGTAAAATATACAAATTTCTTAATGGGAAGTGCATATGTGTGGTATTTACGCACTTGTTAATTTGTTTTCGCCAAACTCACTCGCTCGTTGCACTCGCTCGTTCGTTTTGCGAAAACAAATTAACGCGTGCGTAAATACCATACGTCAGCACTTCCCATTAAGAAATCTATATTTATATAATAACTACAGTGAAACACGCAATCTGATTGGTCAATACCCGTGCAGGATGAGACAATCCTGCACGGGAAATTTGAAAGTTGAGATCACTTCGCATTTTACGAGTTTGTTACGAGTTTAAAATTGCCGACAAAAAACCATTTCAACCTCTGAAATTAGCAGAGAATAAAGATAACGTCAAATACTAAAATACAAGGTACAGAAACTATAATCGTTTGTGTTTTAAAACTTCAAGAACGTCTTGTATGCTCGTATTTCTGTTTTGTTTACGCGATAAATTTAACTAAAATACGATTTTTAGCACTCGCATATTTTTGTTTCAGCTCATTGTGTAGCAACAAAAGTACAATCGTTCCAATCAGCATACAATGGTGCCTATAAAGAACTAAACTTTCTTTGCCCACAATGCTTTCTTACACACGTACTGCACTTCAAATGCCGGTATTTTTTTTGGTTCTTGTTTACGAAAAAATACAAGATTACAAAATGAAACTAGCATATCTGCCACTTTTGGCCGTTAATAACATCAGTTTTTAACAGCATCTGCTCTTCGGTTTAGTACCAGTCTATATCTCTGTCAAAATACTATATTTTCACTAAGTTTTAGAGCAAAAGAACACAAAACAAAAAAGTTATGCGAAAAGTTTTAAAATTGTGTAAATTGTAGCGTACGGTCAAATGCCGACAAAGCTAAAGTTGACGATTCTTGGGAGAATTGCGTACTTCATCAATGGTTTAAAAAGTGTTAACGGTTGTTTTGTTGTAGTTATTTTATAAAACAGTTATTGTTCTATTGTAGTTATTTTATTTTATAACTCGCCTGCGGCTCGTGTATTTTTACGCTTTCCGAAAATCTCGCAACATCCCGCGTGCATGGATCAAGCTATCCTGCACGGAAAACCACTCAGTAATCCTTTATTCATGTTCACAGACCATAAAAGTGATATAAAAACAATCGATTCAAAAGCATTTAATTGTGCAAAAGGGAAACATTAATAAGACCCCCAATTATCGACACACATCCTTCTAATAGCATATTGATCAATAATTGCGTGTAGTGTAATTATATACGTATCATAATACCCATACCTTGTACGTCCAATGAAAACCAAAAGCGGTAAGACGTGTCTCGATTCATTTGGCCCATTTATTTGGCCACGTGTCTCAGTCATTTGGCCCATTTAGGTGTATTCTCGAAAGATTTCTTGAGCCTTTAGCGTATAAGTTTGCAAAGTTGCTCCGTAACGCCATCGAAATGCATAAAACACGAGGATATTCAAATCTTATATATATCTTCTGTCATGTTTGTTTTGCATGTTTCCACTTTGAAGTAATTTTGAAGAATGTTCGTGCTTGTGCACATGCGCATTGCCTCTTGATCTGACGTGCGAATTTGCTACCAAAACAATCGCGGTTTGATTATTTTGGACCGCAAAAATTTCAAACTTTGGAGGGCTGCTTTTCCCAATTGTGCAACTGTTTCGCTTAGGGAGCAACGGATTCAGGTTGAGTAGATTTTTATCGATTGATTCATGTGAAACAAGACGCCTGCTGAAGCGTTCGCCCCGCCTGCCAAGAAGAAAATAGGTACAGCTTTAGGTGTACTTTCGTAAATAGAGTAAATAAACTGTACAGTAGGATTGTTCAACGGTCCTTTAAGGGCTATGCAATTATACATTCCTAAAATAAATTGCTTTCACGCTATGATTCTGATTTGCTTCGTATCTAAATTGTAATTTACGAATGGGCAATGTGTTAAAGAGTTAGAGTCATGTGGAGAATATCCTTGCCAGTCGCTGGAAATTGCAAAAAGCTCAATAGTTTAAGAAACACTCGGTACTTGTTATGTAATGTCTGTAAACAATATATATATATATATATATATATATATATATAATAATATATAATTATACACAATGCCTCCACATTAAATTTAAAAAAGAATGGCAAAATATAGACAACTATTTACAACAATATATTATAGCGCTACATTTCACAGCAAAATGAATGTACATAGAGCCAGAGGCCTGCGACTTAAGTTCATATCATATGGGACTGAAACAATGCTATTGTGTTTGAAAAATGTTATTCCAAGTTACTGTTCGCTTGCATTTTCTATGAAATATACTAGTGATTAGATGAAGTTTACCATGTTTTAGACATATTTTAATTTTGTGTACTGAAGTAACTGGACACATCAAATTCAATACAGCATGTTTTTGCTGCATTTCTGGCATGTGAGAAGTCAAACATTTAAATTAGTTTGCTTTAATCGCAGTATTAGGTTAATGTGATATAGACCTCTCTGTAACACTGGATACTCATATGTTACAATGAAAAATATCACTTGAGATTTTCCTTTTCTAGTAACCATGAGTTGTCATGCAGAGCAAAACCAAAATCTTTTAAGTTTCTTCTTTATATACTATGTTCAGGGGCAGCACCTTCTTTTGAATGGGTCCTGAACCCCACCAGCAAATCAATGAATTAATTACACATGAAATATGAGCATCTCAGTGTAGGTGGAAACTACAATGAAAACATTGAGAAATGTCATTATAAAAAATTAAAACAGCAAATAGGTAAATTTGTTTTCCTAATTAATCTTATCATTCTCCAAACCTCCCCCCACCCCCTCCACCAGGACATTTGGAAGCCTTTTTTGTGTAGGTGCCAGACATTTGTACTTAACAAGTTTCTCCCACAGGCCAGGTATTGTGTTCCCTCTTAGCATTTGTGTTGCCTTCTGCTGTGGACAAATTCCGTAAATAGACCTCCTCAGCTTGCATATAAATTAACCCATTTCAGATCACCAATGATCATGTATTGAATGGCCAATAAGCCATTTCAGATCATGTGATCTAAGATGAGTTAATTTACATCTGAGCTGAGCAGATCTATATGCAGTCTATATTCATGAAATATATGGGCCATTTTGTGGGTCAAAATGTGAATCTGGTTTCGATTGGTCAACCACTGGCTATAGGACAGGTGCACTGCGATATTGTTTACGTACGTAAATAAGAAAATTATTAAAATGTTATAAACCGTATTGTACTTACTCATGAATTATTTAGACGTTCAAATGATGGGAGTGTTCTAAACGTCGTTATTTCGTTCGGAAATAGTTGAATACAAATCCTTGTTCTGTTACACATCGTCGCCATATTGAATGAATCACCAATTTCCACCCCCCCCCCCCTGGCAAAATAATAAGACTGCGAAGAAAAATAAGGGAAAATAAGAGGGTAGGAACAATGTGGGCGTGTTCTGGGCGCGTCGTGCTGTTGAGCGAATCAACGTTCGTAATACCGTGTCACATAACCGATTTAAATCGTTATAGGCGGGAAGCATCATCACTGTTCATTGAAATATATATCTCAGTGTTGCTAGGTCACGGAATATTAAATATGGGACACGTTTGTGCCATATATGGAAGTATGGGACACGTTTGTGCCATATATGGAAGTGTCACTGCATCTAGCCTCTGACGAAACACGCCCACATTGTTCCTACCCTCTTATTTCCCCTTACTTTTCTTCGCAGTCTTATTATTTTGCCAGGGGGGATGGAAATTGGTGATTGATTCAATATGGTGACGATGTGTAACAGAACAAGGATTTGTATTCAACTATTTCCGAACGAAATAACGACGTTTAGAACACTCCCATCATTTGAACGTCTAAATAATTCATGAGTAAGTACAATACGGTTTATAACATTTTAATAATTTTCTTATTTACGTACGTAAACAGTATCGACGTGCGCCTGTCCTACAGCCCGTGGGTCAACATTCGTACTAACTGTAGTTATCTTTGACTGGCATTGTCAATGTCACACTTTCCTTGCCAACCACAGGGTAGTTGTGCACTAGAAGAAAAAACAACTTGCAAGGGTGTGCCAGACAGGGGCTAGGTGATGATATTTTGACTCTTCACTCTTGCAATACCTTTATGACATGACAGACATGTGCATTAGAGATACACAGTGAAAGTTTCTGCCTCTTTAACAAAATCTTTATCATTTTGCTTTTCACTACTAGTAATCATTCAGAAAAATCGAAATTTTTAACTCTCCTCTTGACGCAATATAAAGTTCAGGGGTAGGAGCTTCTTCTGTTGAATTGTCTCGAGTCTGGGTCTCGAACCACACAACTCAAGCTATTGAATATTTCTGGTATGAAAACGCAATTTTACACGAAATATCAACGCACCTTTACTTTCCAGCATGCAAATGCCATCCTATTACCTGTCTTTCGATGAATATTCTTCTTTTCTGTCCAAACATTACAATTTACAAAAGCAGAGTATTCTCACATATTTGATTTCAAGTTTGTCATAACCAAAACATTGTCTATTGCATATTAAAATTCGGAATTTGGCAGGAAATTTGGAACACATTTCGAAGACTCACTCCTTGACGGAATCCATCAAAATTTGTCGTTTTAAAAAATTTCGGGTGAAATGTTTTGCATAAAGAATATACTACACCCTTTCTGTTTACTATCTTCGTGTTAAGAAGTGTGTTTTGTGTAGAATATGAGCTTGATCGATGTGTAGAAATTTAAGTGGAAACACAGCTGAAAATGACGGAAACACGCTCTGAAAACTTCACCGCGATTCACCAAACCTGGCGAAAGCCTCGCGATAGAATTTGTCGTTATAAAACACTTTGTATGAGGATTTTTGAACGCACAACCTTCTTGCTGCTTAGATGTTGTAGTATCCATGTTAAATTGTGTGTTTTGGAGACATATTCTGCTAGAAATTGAGTTTAAAAGTCGTGGTGACATGGGCTCAGACGGCATTGCACAGCGGTATCACCCATGAGCGGCAGCCCAACATTCGACACCGAAAAAAAAAAGAAAACAGAAAAATCGAGCGAGGCGAATTTATAACTCCGCCACGCCCTGCGGGCAGGCGGAGTAATTACGTAGTTCCACGAGGGGTGCAACCGAATCCTTTTTTAAGCATCTTTTGAGGCACGTAATGCGACCTACGCGGTTTTCAAACCTGAACTATATGTCAATTCTATCGCACTTTTGTTAAAGTCATATAATTTAGCATATATTGTCATGCGCCATTTCTATATCTGAGTTCATAAAAACTAGGACATTAATGGCACAAAAAATGAATCGCGATGGGGCATTATTGACTTAATTATGATGGTTGACTCAATTTAGCTAAAACTAAACAGAAATAGTCTGTTGAAAATTGAAATCCATTTGTTCGCCAGGCAAAAATTACCAGATTATTTAGTAGATCTCAGACGTTCAAAACAAGTTTTCGCGCAGCAACGTAAAATGATGCTTTTTTTCTTGGCAGCGAGCACGTGTAGTTTGTTACTGGACACTAGCTTATCACGTTTTAAAAATTCATAGAAATTTTACTACCATTTTGCATCCTTTTTGGTGTTTATTTTACCTGAGAAACGTTTCATTAATTTCAAGTAACAAAATTTAATGATCAAATAGAATCAATACGACCGTGTCACGACAATGTTTTAAAAACAATAGGTATTATTTACAGAAATGATCCATGATAACATGCAGCTTCACTAAGTCTTTACTGATCAACTAAAAAGAAAACTGCCTTCTTATTTTTATGGCCACTAAAAACATCCCCCCAAAAAATTGTCAACTAAAATCTGCTTCCAAGAAACAACTTTTGGATTGTTTTCCATCTCGCTTCTCCATTGTGCTGCCAACCAGACATGGTGGACAATGGTAATAATAGTACAATAATAATACTTTATTTGAACACTCAAAAAGTCCATCCGCAGCAATGTTGCTGGCATTAACGGGAGAACAGTTCGAATATCCTCCCTTCTGCCTAATACTAAGTGAATTCCAAAAACGGACAAGACAAAGTAAACCTGGACATAAATTGGCAAATTAACACAATAAATATTAGACTAATGCAATATTCGCAAATAGCTATATATTGCCACAATGAATACAATATTTTTATCATTTTTACAACAGAAATATTTTTATTATTTATCAAATATCTCTTTAAATCGCAAGATGCGACACGAACAATAAATCGTTAATTTTACAAAATTTATTATATCAAAGATCATATTACTTTACTAAAAGATTGAACGAAGGTGCTGAATTTGGCTGAATTAATTCGTGAAACATGACTTGTCGGCATTTGGCAGCAATACCGCAAACACGGAAGATATCGATCTAGCATTACGTCTGTTCTTCATTTACAACGCCTTAAATTGCTTTCTTTAGTCATTTCATTAGAAAACAATGAAAATTTTTTTGAGATTTTTAAGGCCTTTATTAAACTTGAGAAGAATCTACTCCCCCCGTTAAATATATAGGCATTCTGAGCCGGAACAAATTATAAAAGCATATATGTTCTGTATGACAGTGATTTTTTAGCACAATTTTTAGAACGAAGAACAAAGGTGCATGTTTTAAACTGGCCAAAACCATTATAATGAATATCGCGTATTGCCACAAACCCAGGGACACAAATTTCAAAGATTCCGACTCCAATGGAACAGTTTAGTTCCTGTATTTAATTCCAAGGACACTCTTCGAATTTCTAAGCTCTCAACAATGGTGGATAATTGACAGCTATTTACCTTGACAGCTATTTACCTTGGTTTCATAGTAACGAATGATCTTCCTCTCTTCACTTGATGACTAATATTTATTTTATTTGAGCAGAATGTTTTTACTGTACTTTGAAATTTCACAAAATCTTGCCATACGCACACAGAATTGTTGTTTTACAGATATCAGAAGAAACTATGCTACGCCAAGCAGAGGCTGGTATTACAACTTTTTGTAACTTAGTTCCACTGGCGCACCAATGACATTGAGGAACAAAAAGATTTATAAGCTCTGTTTGGCAAGACAAATAGGGAGATGCACTTGCTGCATCAGAAGATGGAAATTCGTTTTTAAAGGAGAAAACATTTGCTAGGTGTTTTATTTTCGAATACATCAATCTAACACTGATCTCAAATAAGTGAAACTTATGCTCTGGTTGGGGGCGACAACTCTTCTCGGTTTAATTTAGTAATCTTAAAATACTCATGACAAGTTTTTCATATGCTTGTGATCGCTTTCTGCATTGTTCTAGTGAACAACCAAAAATAAGGATTAGGGTTTGGACCCCCTATACAGTATAATATTTTGTCTTCACTCTTACACACAAAGAAAAACATACACGTTTTCAGGTAATTCCTGTTTATTTGGGTTGTTCGCCAGTGCCCTACAGTGATAATTAACACTGCTTTTATTTACAAAGATCTGAATATTTAACTATTCGAAATACATTGT
Organism: Muricea muricata; assembly: GCA_963855995.1. Lineage (NCBI taxonomy): Eukaryota > Metazoa > Cnidaria > Anthozoa > Malacalcyonacea > Plexauridae > Muricea > Muricea muricata. The sequence continues at coordinate 107,975,231 of OY979716.1, forward strand.
ACAGGCTATGATGAAAACTCTACAAAACTGTTAGCTATCAGCACAGGATATTCTTAATATACATGCACATACATACAAGAGATGTACCAAATTGTTTACTTCGATGCAATACTATAGATTGCAAAATCTATGCACACTGATATAGTCTACCATGTAGTTACAAAAATTAAATTTTCATGCTGAGCCGGACACGAAAACCAGAAAAACCCCTTGAGAAAAAATTCTGGAACGTGTTCTCCAAACCATGCTGCAGCAGTAAACTTCTGGAGTTTAGAAGCATGTAAATGACTCGTTTACATCACTACTATGGTAGTATCAGTGCATTTCCCCCAAAAGTATCATTCCTAGAAAACCAACAAAATTAGAAGTTTCGGTTGTGGGAACTGGCGTAGAGTGGCTTCACCACGTGCAATACCTACTTTTATACCAAACGACCGTCCCATCTTGCACCGCACCATCTCTATGGTGCCCACGTGCCGCCAAAATATACATTTCTGTCTACTTCATGTTATTCATATGACAGAAAATGAATAATTTTGTCTTCACTCTTACACACAAAGAAAAACATACACGTTTTCAGGTAATTCCTGTTTATTGGGTTGTTCGCCAGTGCCCTACAGTGATAATTAACACTGCAACATAGTTAGAGAGCAGAGTTTGGGCTAGACCTGGCGTACATACAATAACAGTAATCAAATAACATCTACTAACTCTGAATTACATTCGAAACTTCGAGCTTTTTGGATAGTGCATCGTCCATATACATATTTTTCGAAGAGACCGATCGCCATCGTCCATGTCTCTGAATGAGACGTTCTTTAATACCTGCGTTTGCTGCTCGAGTAGCACCACCAGACCGCAAGGAATGGGAACCAAACTTTGACGGATCGTCGGCGATTCCAAATAGATCAAATTTGAGATGCTCTCTAAAAGTACTATAACTTATATGTCTATCAATAGCAATAAGACTATGAGAAGATTTAGATTTGACTAATGGTCGAAATATAAACTTGTTACAATCGTCTGGGATTTGCAATCTAGATAGATAAAGTTTAATTAGCTGAACAGGTGAAGTGTCTGAAGGTGAATCGCTAATTAGCACTACGTTCCCCTTGCGAAGTTGATCGTTTTTACTTTTGGCTATGGAAATTTCAAGATGGTCCGAGTGGAAAACCAGATCACTTCTTCTGATACGAATAAGATCATCAAAGCGCAATAATCCGGCAAAAGCGAGCGAGTTCATACAGACATTTCTCAATGCTAATCCGTTGGTAAGATCAGCTTTCCGGATGAGTAAGTTTAACTGATCCAAAGTAAGGGGTTCTTTTCGATTAATCTGTGCTGTTCCAAGTAATCTTTTTGCCCCTTCACGCACGGACTTCACTATTGCGTTTTCCGAGCAGGATGCCAGGCCGGTGAGGTTGTGGGCCCAACTGATTGCGTAATACGCAGCGTCCACAGCGTGATACGATTTAGTCGTTTCTATTATATGTTGAAGATACAAAGCAACAGCAGTTGGCTCGGCGGGAAAATAACAAAAGTTATACCTGGTAGCGAATGATTTCCATTTGTGCATTGATCTGAGGTACGAGATCACAGTGCTATGTGCTCTTCCTGCAAGGACAGTTTTCTTCAAACGCTCTGTTAATGGATGTAATTCTTCATGTTCGTTGGAAGTCAAATTGAGATCCTTCCAAAATCCTTCGCCAAAAATCCCCCATCTTCACATGCAGAAGTGTCCAAAATATTGCTGATTTCCAGAAGGGAATAATTAAAGTAGCTTCGGCTTGACATGCTTGTAAATGTCTTATAGCAAGAGGGAGAAGAACTGTAGGAGGAAAAAGCCAATTGTTGGCGTAACCCCAGTCTTGAGTAAAGGCATCTACGCCCTCCGTGCCTATTTGATAAAACCTCGAATTGAAACGAGGCAACTTGGTATTGTAGAAACAAGCGAATCTATCGACTGTATGGGGACCCCACTTGATATCGAGTTCGCCAAAAACCTGATCGTTGATAGTGTAATCGTCAAAATCTACAATTTTGCTAATTGTATCTGCTGGATGGTTCGCCTCTCTGGGAACCCATTTCACTTCTAAGGAAATACGATGCTGTAAGCAAATTTGGAACAGTTTGAGCGCTAATGTTTGCAACTCAGGAACTCGGCTACCCTTGTTAATGATAGACGGGACATTTTGATTATCCGTGAACCATGCAATGGTCCGATTAGACAAATCCGTAGTGAAAGCTTGTATTGCCAAATAAACAGTTTGGAGTTCTCTCCAAGTGGAACTTTTAGTTCGTTCATCATCGGACCAATTGGTGTGAAATATTTTATCATTAACATTCAAAATAGCACCGCATGCGTTCGCAGAAGCATCAGAATAAACGATCACAGATGGAATTATATTGTCGTCCCATATTACTTTGCTATTCAATAGTGTAATGTTATTACGCCAGAACAGAAGCTCTGTCTTTGTTGCTGAATCTATGCAAACTGTTTCGTGCCAATTGTTGCAGCTATTGATAAGGCTATAAGCCGATCTGGTCATGAGTTGTACAATGTTACCAGCTGCCGTTTGTAGACTAATAATCTGCCCTACTACTGAGGCAAGTTTTTTTTTGACTGGCGTATAGCCTTGACCCAGATTAAGTAAGTCATCAAGACAGCTATTAAGTTTACAAATCCGCCGTTCAGTAGCGGCTATAGTATTATTGTGTGTATCTATGGTGTAGCCTAACCAAACAATTGCTTGAACTGGTGCCCAATTGGTGTACGATTAAACTATTACGTTTCGCAACCAAACTGTTCTTTCCTGCGCCTATACCGTCGTCTAAATAGACTGCAATAGAAATTCCCTGTTGCCTCCACTTTTTGAGTAGAGGCTTAAGTAATTTCGTGAATAGAAAAGGTGCGAATGAAAGGCCAAACGGCAACACACAAAATTGGAAATATCTGGTTACCTGTGGACTAAATTCCCAGGCAAAGCAAAGGTATTGCCTCTGATCTGGACAAATTTCGACGTGATGATAAGCGGATTTTAAGTCAAAGTTGAAAAGGAAAAAGTCTTTTTCCGTCAAGCTAACGATAGGTCTAATGTCTTCACATTTAAATTTCTGTTTGTATACGCACTGGTTGACATGTCGAAGATCAAGAATTAGGCGCTGTTTTCCAGATGGTTGAGTAGAGACTGATAAAGGATTGACTATGCGTGGGCAGTTGGGTATTTCTTCAATACAATTATTTAACAAAAGTTCATTAATAGCATTAGTAACAAAAGATGCATTTTGGCGTGCAGAAGTATTGTTCTTGCCCGCATACGCAGACGGTGTTTCAAACAACGGGATCTTGTATCCTGATTCAATAAGATCTAGAAGAAACTTAGATGTTTCTAGCGATTGCCAAAAAGGCAGACACTTTTTCAACCTCCCCCCTACAAAAACGGAGGATGTATCACAAGCTTTAGTATTAGCTTCCCCTTTATTTTTAGGTGAGGGATAAAATTCAGTCATAATATCATCGTTGTACTCATGAATTGACGGATGAACTGAACCGCGATTTGTTACGCCTTGATTTAGTCATTGTTGGGAACTCCCGGGACACTCGTTGCGCCAATGCCCCGCCTTTCCACATGAATAACAGTTTCCGGGTCTAATGGTGCGTTTAAACATATTCGGTTGTGCTGGGAACGGTCGGGATTGTAGGACGGGTATCGGTTGCTTAATAGTCGTGTCGAGAGTATTACGAGGCTTTGAGAAACGGTTGACAGTCATTTTAGACTTATTTTGTTTGCGCTGTGCTTTCGCCCGGATTTCAGATTTGAAAATCCGCTTTTTGTCGTCCGAATTATCGGCAAGTTCATGTTTCTTATATTCATGCACTGTTGCCCAGCCGTATTCCGATTTATCGGCTAGCAGAATATGCTTCTGTCTTTCGCGCAATAACTGCTCACCTTTCTCAATTTCCTCTTGCGCTTTTGATATTGCTTTTTGCTGCAGAAAACCCAACACTTCCGCCATAGTATCGATGACCTTAGTATTAAACTTGAATTGATCCTCGTTTGCCTTCCTCTTAAAATTGTAAGGCTCCGCATATTTCTGTTTCTTGATTTCTTTGAGTTGGCTGTCGGCTGTTTCGGAGGATGCCCGTTTTAACTGTTGTACAGAATTGTCCAGCAGGGATTTCATAGAGGCGAGCAATTTATCGTTGTTCTTTTCAACTTCTTCACGGATAAGCTGTGTCACGTATTCTGTCTGTTGTTCGGCCATGAGCGATGGTAGAGAAAAGAACGGTGTACACAAAAATTAGAAGTTTCGGTTGTGGGAACTGGCGTAGAGTGGCTTCACCACGTGCTATACCTACTTTTATACCAAACGACCGTCCCATCTTGCACCGCACCATCTCTATGGTGCCCACGTGCCACCAAAATAAACATTTCTATCTACTTCATGTTATTCATACGACAGAAAATGAATATTTTATCGTGGTTTTCATTTCTTGTGACATTAGATTACTCGAATTTTTTATTGCAGAATGTTAAAATGAAGATCAACCGATGTCAATTATGATTAAATGTCCAATGATCAATCAATTTTCTTTTCGTCGAAATCGTCTAATTTTCAAATTTTAATCACATGTTTTCTCTACTAACACGAAAAATTTATTCCCACCATTAACAATTATCAGGCATTTCAAGTTGTTATAGTAGCTTGATACATATAATTATGCCATGTATTTAAGCCATTAGGCTTTTAAAAGTAGGCAAGGTAAACTGCACCGTAAACGCATAAACTCTAAACATGTACAGCGCTAGCGTATAGCATTCTACAGTAGCATATGCTCGTATAGATGGAAGTGAGGTTTAATGCGGAACTTACCCTTCCAAACCAACGAGAAAGAGAAAGCACAGGAGCTGGAGGCTTGCAATTAACTTGTTCATCTTGCGGACCTCTGTCACTAAATGATGAATTGATGAATTAAACGCAATATCATAGGTAAGGAAAGTGTTTACTGAATATAATTATGGTGTTCATGAACGTGAATTTTCCTGTTAAACTTGCAAATACTTTATTCAGAGTTGATTGGTGTCAATCATACGCATATTAAACGGGCATACGTTAGTTTAGTTTACATGTAGGTGCTGCTATCTATTTTTGTCACACAATGAACTCAAACTATTAAGAAATAATTATGTATCTTTACAAATCTTTTGTTATTTTTAATGAACAATATTATAATTTAAAGCATGTTAACGAACGATGTTGACTACGTTTGAACAGGCTTATTTAATAAGTTAAGCAGAGACGATCGTCATCACGATATATGTTTTACTGAACTGTATTGTTTTGTGGCATAGCACAGAGCATGCATGCATGGACCGGACTGGTCTGAATCTGACCATTATAAAGGAGTGAACTGAGTACCACATGCAGTGTATCTCAATAAAGGAAGACGTATTTACGTGCATGCATTTTAAATTAGTGTGATGCATAAGTTATATTTTGTTGGATGTAAAATTTGCTTCATCCAATTCAACACGCCATTAATTTTGTAATCATTTTAACACAGGAAATAAAAATAGACGTCTGAATGAAATTTTGCACCATGGACACACTTTGTTCGGTAGAAAATTGAACCATGTTTACAAAAAGGATATGATCGTTTGAGTAGGTATTTGAACAATGTAAATGCCAAATTTGATATTCTCATGAGTACTAAAATATTCTTGTGTTCCACGCTTATATAGCAAGAAACAATGCTACAAAATTACACCACTTCACTTAGTGAACAAACTGACTGAGTTACATCCATTGCTAATGCCACATGTAACTCGTATTTATGCATCATAGCAATTCGAAATACATATGCATTATTTGTGTTCTTTTGTGAGCCTCACTGTGACCAGACCGATTCGATTCTTGTCTTGATTTAAGAAAATCGTCTTCGATTAAACTTAAACGTAGACAAATGATTTTTTTTCATCGTCTCTTTAACAATCAATGCTGAAGCTGAGTGAAGGTAGAAATACAATGTTTGGACAAACTCTTAGGTTCCGGATGTGTAGATACAATGAGATTTCAATGCGCTTTTCACAGATAATAGTATAGCAATACTAATAATACATGCATGTACACTGAACATTTATAATTATACTGCATGATCGGAGTTTGTATTCCTCACATCTTTTTGCTAATGCATATGCATGTAAACGTTTGTACTTTTAGCATTAATACGTCATTAAACCACTATTAATATTTTATATGCTAATTTTTGAAATGCTGAAACTAAACTGTCATGGCCGGTAACATTGTTTGTCGACTTTCAAGTCGGTAATGCTTCATGTAGTAGACCATACACTAAATTAACTTAAAAATAATACATTTCATGGATCACACAATATTTTTATACTTAGAATATGTAAATTTCATTAATTTAAAAAAAAATAAATGTTGGAGTGAAATTTTTCACAATAAACACCCATTCTGCCGTAGAAATTTGAACCATGTTTACAAAGTATTTTAAAAGATTAAATGCTAAATTTTATATTCTCACGAGTACTAAAATGCTTTTGTGCTCCACTGTTAGGGAGTAATGTTACAAAAACAAATCACATGACTTATAGTGAACAGTTACGCACATTCATCGTCAGTGCTGGCTTGTCACCATAATTTCAAATACACGCATTGATTAGTGTTCATTTTTTTAGCCACACTGTACTGCAGTTGCAGGCACAGGTCTGATTCGTTTGTTGCTTTAAAATCGTCTTGAAAGTGAAATAAAAACGACATTTTTATGCCAGACGTCTAAATTTGTTAGTAAATAATACCAGAAAGATTTGCGAAATACAAATTCCAACCATTAAGCTTATAATTGTATAAATTTAGTGCATTATTTTCATCTGACAAGGGAATACCTTGATATCCTATTGATATTACACATCCGGAACTTAAGGGTTTTTGCAAACATTTTATTTAATTTCTACGTTCAGTTTCAGCACGTTAAAGAGAAGAAGAAAAAATAGTTTGTCCACCTTTATATAGTCAAAGATCATTTCAAAATACACTTTCAAGAGGATCCAAGTTTCTTCAATCAAAACAGAAATCGAATCAGTCTGGTCAGTTCAACTACAGTGTGGCTCATAAAAGAAACAAAAATTCATAGTTCATTTTTTTTAATGTTGACTGCGTTTAAACAGGCTTATTTAAGAAAAAAGCGATCGTGATTACTGCGATTGTCGAAACTGAATTGTTGTTTACGTGGCATAATACAGAGCATGCATGTATGCATGGACCAAACTGATCTGAATTTGGCCATTATAATGGATTGGACTGTAGTGTGTCTCAAAAATGAAAGACATGTTTACACATGCATGCATTCCAAATTATGTGATGCATAAATTATACTTTGCTGAAAATAAAATTACTTCTATCCGTGAACATTCCTGCGTCGCTCACAGTAACGGAATACTTTCAGAAGAATTTAGCACACGATTCATTATGTAATTAATTTAAAACAGAGATAATTAATAAATGCTCCGATGAAAGTTTTGCCCTTTGTCCCGTAGAAAGTTGAACCATGTTTACAGAAAGGATAGTCGTATAAATTTGAATAATGTAAATGCTAAATTTTGTATTCTCATGGGTATATTAAAATGTTTTTTGTTCTGACGCTCATATAGCACGGAAAATATTTATAGCGTTGCAAAATCATATCACATGACTTAGTCTACAGGAAATTAACAAATATAATTAATTAATGCATCACAATAATTACAAATTACAATAATAACAAATTACAATAATTACAATAATTACAATAATTACAATAATACATGTGTATTATTCCTTTTTTGAGCCACACTGTAGTTGCAGTGACCGGCCAAATTCGATTGCTGTTTTGATTTAAGAAACTGGAACTGGTTCCATTCATGAACATTCTCGCCTCTCCTGTGGTTAAGGAATACGACCAGAGGAATTTAACACGCCATTAATTTTGTAATCACTTTTACAACAAGAAATAAAAATAGACATTTGGATGAAATTTTGCACCATGGACACACTTTGTTCGGTAGAAAGTTGAACCATGTTTACAAAAGGGTGATGATCGTTTGAGTAAGTATTTCAACAATGTAAATGCTAAAGTTGATATTCTCATGAGCACTAAAATATTTTTGTGTTCCACGCTTATATAGCAAGAAACAATGCACAATGCTACAAAATCGCATGCACCACTTCACTTAATGAACATAAAATTAACTGAGTTACATTCACTGTTGTTTTGATTTAAGAGAATGGGATCGTCTTCGATTAAAATTAAACCTAGACAAACGATTTCTTTGACCATCTCTTTAACAATCCATTCTGAAGCTGAGTGAACGTAGAAATGAAATGTTTGGACAATCTCTTATGTTCCGGACGTGTACGTACACTGATATTTCAAAGTGTTCCCTCTTCACTGATAATAGTATAGTAATGCTAATAATACATGTACACTGAGTTTTTATAATTGTACTGCATGATCGGATTTTATATTCCTCACGTCTTTTTGCTGAAAGTTTATAATTCAGTTACTAAACGTTTACATGTCTAGCATAAATACGTCATTGTTTCACTATATTGCATATGCTAAAGCAATTCTTGAAATGCTAAAACTAAAACAAGATTCAGAAATATTTAAATTTGTTCAATAAAAGGTATTTTTTTATCGAAATTTTCCGTGTAGATAGGCGGGATGCAAATTGCGCTACAAACGTCACTGTCGGAACTTCGGCTAAGCTGCTATCGCCTGATGAGAACTTGAGTTGTTTCGGATAGTGACGTTTGTAGGGCAATTTGCATCACGCCTATCTACACGGAAAATTTCGATAAAAAACGCTTTTTATATTGAACAAATTTAAGTATTTTCGAATCTTGTTTTTGTCTAAAAGCTATCCAGAAATGTAAAAGAGATACTCAGGTCATTTGCGTGTATTTTTTTCAGTAAATTGCGTTATTTTTTGTTTCAAACGAAAATCTGACGTGTGTCAGCTAAATATGGTGAAAGAGTTGCCAGCATTAGGATATTTATATAATGTATGCAATGACGTAACGTGCGCTGGGATGCCTGTGAAAGTACGTTGGTAACATCGCGACGACAAGCCTTCGAGGTCTGCCGGCCTTTGTAACCATCCTATTAAATTAACCATGCCCAACCAAATGGGACCAATGGCTTGATCCCATTGTTTTCGCATACAACACAAGTAAACAATAATTGACTTAACAGGTGCTTCGCACATCGTCGGCTATCAGCTCATATACGACGATAGTGAGTAGAATAACTGTTTTATTATATAGACAAAAAACTTTCCAGTGCAGTTATATTGTACTAAAATATGGTCAGTTTGGTAATGTAAACAACTTGAGCTTATACCGTATAAAACACAAATTATCGTTATTTAAAAACAAAGTCTTAACAAATTTTGCCAAAAGTTTCAAATTCTTAAGAAACAAATGTTTTGGGCGAAACAAGCGCTTGTTGACCCCAAAATTGAGCACAATTTTTGTTATTAGAGTGTTTAAGATACCCCGATTCCGATTTACGGGTACGGGTGTATTACCCGTACCCGTAAACCGGGTCATAACATATCACTTAAGAAACCCCGGGACTAGCTATAAAGAAAGGAACAATCCACATGGCGGCTGCTAAAGTAAGGTTAATTGGTTTGCATTTTTCATTTTCTTCGACATTTTGCTGTGTTCGTATGACAGTTTACTGGTTTAATATCTTTATTTTAGATGGTTAATTGACTTGGTATACTTTTTATAGGAGAGTTAAGTTGGTTTATTGCTTTGTCTCTTCGAAGTTTACCCGTTTGGCGTTTGCGTGTAAATCATCGTGTACCCCGGGAAAACGGGTAGACATTACGGGTAAAGATGCTGACATCAGCACAAATTGAAACAAAAAATGGTGACACACGTATCCGTAAACCGGAACCGGGGTATCTTAACTTCTTTATTATAGCAATTCAAAATAATTATAATTTTTTCCAGCTTTCGTGCGACTTATTCAGTATTACTTCGTTAAAAACTGTGTTTTATACTTGTTTAGGTGACATTTAAATCTAGCACTAACCTTCAAAAACTTTGTCTACGTTTATATATTGTACTTATGGCCAAGAAAGGCGGACAAAATATTCAAAACTAGATTTTTTGCGATCAAAATTAAAAACTTTAAGCCACCATCTTGGTTTCTCTACTAGTAGGCTATGAGCTAAATCCTACTAGTAGAGAAACCACTCAGATTACTGAATACTTAATATCTGTTGGCAGTTTATATACTAAAGCTAGTTATTCCTCCTATAAACTAATCTTCGGTTGTACACCTCGTAGGCCTTTTGCGATTGAGTTGGCATATCCTTATCTAATCCTGCAATACTGACCATACTAGTCGTAAACTACAAGCTATACGCACTCGTGCTAATTCAGAAACCTCTCAGGAACGTCAGGATAAACGCAATACAGGGGCTTCGGTGGTGTAGTGGTCAGGTTCGAAGATTCTGATTTCCATCCCCAGTAAGGTAGACTCGAACCCAGTCCTAATGTGGAAAGAGTATAGTCAACGCTCTACCGAAAGTCGTGGTCGTGGGTTTTCTCCGAGTACTCCGGTTTCCTCCCACAGGGAATGTTGACAGGTTGGGATAGGTAATACGGGCCAACATTCATTGGCTCATGCTGTTGTGGTGACCCTGCGCTTGTGGCGAAGTTAATAAAATAAAATAAAATAAAATAGAATAAAAATAAAAAATTAAATAAATGCAATGCTGCCCAACATCTTTGTTGGAAACCATTCCCTCAAGGGCAGGCAATGTGGCAAAAACGACCTAAGAAATGGAAGTTTGGGCAGAAGTGGGTCGGCACTTATACTATTTTAGAACGACTAGGTGTTACTATAAACTCAAATCTTGAGCCGCATACCGTGTGGAAATGGAAAGATTGTCGCGACAACTCCCGAATCTTAGAATTTTTTGTGCTAAAAACATTGGGGGTTGGTAAACTAGAAATACATGCATGCATGCAAAACCCCTTGCCTTAATATATCAAAGATGTAACTATATTTTCGGAACATGAAGTATTCCTGGGATTGTTGTCATAGCAACACGCCGACACTGCAGTTTTTAATAAAGCTTCTGTTACACGTCCCTTTTTTCTCTGCAACTTGGGTCGCAAAAACACAAAATGCAAGTTGCAGAACAGTTTCGTACGTGTGGCGTTGCCAAACTCAGTAGTAAATATAGTTTTGCAAGTCGTAGCAAAAGTTAATCCAATTTCTACTTTTGCAACAAATTTTTTGAATTTGATGTGCATAAATTACGTGTAACATGGCAAAATCAACAAAATCGCGTTTGGCGGCAAAATTTGCCTGAGTCAAAATGGCGGAACTTGCAGTGAGTGAGCAAAGTGATGGGTTTCGAGAGGCTTTTTTCGCTAGAAAACTATCGGACAAGGAAAAGATAGAGCTAATAACAGAGCTAGAGAGCCATCCTGCTCTTTGGATGACTTGTGCAGTGTTTACTCGAGCACAAAAAGCAACATCATTGAATTCAATGAGTTTAAGATTCTCACTCAACGAAGAATGTATTAAAAAGGTCCTTCACTCCTTGCGATCTTCAATGGTTCGTGAAATCCGCCGTGAACGTGAAGAAAACGGCTATGAAAGTTCCTGGAAGTTTTACAAACGTTTGAACTTTATGAAAGAAGATATTTTACGAAGTTTACAACAAGAAGCTGATAAACAGTGGAACGACGAAGAAATCCTAAAGCTGATCGAGTTATACGAGGGTAACCCAGTGCTTTGGGATCACCTTTCTCAGGAATATAGAGATAGAAACCTACGAAAGCTTGCGATAGACAAAATTAAGGAAAGCTTCAAAAAACGAACTGAAGAAGACATCAAGAATCAATGGCATACACTCAAAACTATTCATCAACGAGAACACAAGAGACAAGAAGCAAGCAAGAAATCTGGCAGCGCCACGTCCGAAGTTTACAAAACAAAATGGAAGTTTTTTGAGTCTATGTCGTTTGTATTGCGCTCTAGTGAAGTTGACGGCTCTCAAAGTACTTGGAACGAGCATAACCTTGAAGTTGAAGAAGTAGCTCCCGTCCCGCCAGCACGAAAAAGAAAATTAGGCGAGGCAAACGAAGAAATGAAGGCTGAACTGTACAAAACTTGTATCAATGCATTGAAACCAATTAATGATGAGAAATTGACAGAAGATGAAACATTTGGTAAAACCGTAGCAGACACGCTGGCTCGGCACACAGGTTTGCCAAAAATTTTAGCAAAAAAGAAAATAAATGATGTGCTTTTTGAGCTAGAAATGGGGGCTTTGAATGATGGGATTTCCCAATCTAGTACAATGAGCCCAACTGGCCCTGGGGTACAGTATATTCTCTCGACCCCAAATTTTTCACATTTTAGGAAAATGCATGAGGAATGAGACAAGTCAGTGTTGTATCTCAGTCTTAATACTAAAAACTTTGTTAATTGAATTTGTTGATAGTCACTTGTGACTTTTGTTAAAAAACTTAAATTATATTGACAATGTTGTGAATTTACTAATACTGTACATACTGTTTGAAGAGTTTTCAATATTAAATACATTGTTTCTAACATGCCTTAATTGTTTGTCTTCAGTTGATGTTTGTGTTGTTATCATGGTACGAAATTAACAGTGTGCAATGTGCAATTTTCACATCATTTTTCATCAAAGTGCTAAAACTGCACATCACTTTTCTGAATGATGTGCAAAAAGAGAACGTAGAGAAGTTGTTCATCTCATTATGTATACATCAAAGCTAGATTTGGAGGCAATATTTTATCAGGCTGCCATTAACCTTTAAAAAGAAACTGCACATCATTATTTCTTCACTAATTTGAACCCTGGTTGTTATTGGATAGAACTCAACTATTAGTCAGTAAAAACCCAAGGGTTTCTAACTCAGGGTTGCAAAATGTTCTTTTATTATTTTTTTCTTGTTTTCTTTTATAATAAAGGTTTTTTAATTAAGTTGAAATTTTTCTCTCATTTTCTATTTCTTTTATGTTCTTTTTGTATTACAGTGTACTATGAAATTTGAAAACTGTGTATAATTTTGTCATAAGAATGTAGAGAATATAACTGTTACTCTCAAATATTGTACAAAAATAACTGTTGTTGTCAAGTGTAAGTTTGTTGCTTTTAGATCACGACCATCTTTGTGCTACAAATAAATAATGTAATGTGATGTCACCATGATTTTTGTCCAATTATGAAAATCTTTTTTTATTCCCTAAAAAAATTTTTTTAAAAAAGTATCAATCCTATTTTGACCATGCATACATGGATTGCATCAACATATTAAATTGTTTTGCTTTTTAACATCTAATTAGCCCCACTACACTTACCTACTAGACTTAATTAATTCATAGCTTGTATTTCCTTGTACAATACATAAATGACCCACTTCAATCCATGTAATCATAAAATGATCACCTAATTTCATGTGATATGAAATGGGCAATTTACATACAAGACAATGGACTATTTGTTGTTTAATTAGACTTTGAGCCACCAGGTGAGATGTTATTAACACTTTGCAAGGTTATCAAGATAAGAAAAGACACCTCATACATTATTAATAGAAAGAACATTGCAAGAAAACATTTCTAAGTTAACATTATTAAGTTAAACGTCAATTTCACATAATATTATAAAGATCTTAATCAATACCACATTGGAGCCACTGCCAATGCACAACACCTTCATTGTTAAAATATCGTAAGTATTCCTCTCTTATGGCCTTTGCATCTCCATTGTAGTTGTTGCTACAAGTAGGTTTGTAAGTGATCCAGGAAGATGGTGAAGGATCATTGCGCGATAAGCCAGGAGACATAGCCCCAGTAGCTTTGTCTTCCACATCAACAAGATTAGATGGAATGTAGGTTGCCACACTATCTGGACTATGTATCAGAAAATTGTGTAAGGTAATAATACCCAGTGTCAATTGTGTTACTTTGTCAGGAGAGAGAGGAATTGCTGACCTTAGAATACGCCACCGGTTCGCCATTATACCAAAAGCATTTTCTGAAATTCGTCTGTTTCTTGACAGCCAATAATTAAAAATTCGTTTCTCTGTGTCTAGACCAGATTGGGGGTAGGGTTTCATCATGTATTTGGTTAGAGCAAATGCATCGTCTCCAGTAAGAACAAATGGGACAGGTTTACTTCCACCTGGAAGAGGTTTCGGCTGTGGAAGATTCAATGGGTTATCATCTGCTGTTAGAGTCTGCTTCAATGCACATTTTTGCCAAACCGTTCCGTCTGAAACTCTCCCATTTGCACCGACATCTGCCCACAAGATTTCATATTGAGGACCAACTGCAGCTAGTAAAATGAGACTGTTGTGCCCTTTGTAGTCATAATAATGGGAGCCACTCTTTCCTGGTTGTTGTATGATAATTCGTCTCCCCATCAACAGCTCCAATGCCATTGGGAAAATTCCACCGCTTCTCAAATATGCTTGCCAGGTACAACCATTCTTCTGGGGTAGATGGGAGCTTCAGAAAATCTCTGGACAATACGTTGAAAATTGCTTGACATGTTTCAACGACTATATCGGAAATAGCAGTTCGACTTATCCTGAACTGAAACTCTAGAGGTTTAAAAGACTCTCCAGTCGCCAAATAACGGAGTGTTACGGCAAGCCGCTCATCAGGTTTAATACTTTCTCTCATTGCCGTGTCACATTTACGTATGGACTTTCAACGAGGTCTGAAAGAATGCCAAAATGCTTTCTGTCCATGCGAAAATAGTTGAAGTATGATATTTCGTCTTCGAGTTCAAGTTCAGGAATCAACTACACGGAAGAAAAAAACGACTGAATTACTTAAATTTACATGACATAAATGCTAGTGCCATAAACTATTTACTATTAATTTTCCAATATTACTATATGATATCAAATCGAGGAGTGTACAAAATTTCAAAAATATAATATAAAATACCTGGTGAAAACATCCCTCCTGCTGTCTTCGCGCTATCCAAGGCCTTACCCAGACTTTCCACGACCGCTTCTTTTTCTCTTTCTTATCTAACTGCAATAACTCCGTCAGTAAAATAAAAGCAGCTATTGCTTTCTTTTTCTCCCTGCTGATGGACGCCATGTTTGACCTTTATACTATGTGCAATGACGTATTGTTACTCTGCTCTCAAGTTGCAACAAAACGCTATCTCGTGTGACATGCAAATGTGCAACTCGTCAATATGTTTTTGCGACCCAAGTTGCAGAGAAAAAAGGGACGTGTAACAGAAGCTTAATGCGTTCTATATTTTTCAAAAAACTGTGAAACTATGAAAGAATTACAAGTTTTAATGACAAAATACTTAATTTTACAAATTCCTGTGGTCCGTATGTCATCACACAGCAAAATTTGAATTCTTATTTTAAGAAAAAAAATACTTGTTTCAAGCAAAAAATTGCTTGAAACAAGTAAGATTGTTCTTGTCAGTATACTGAGAATATTTTTCTAGGCTAGAATTCTAGGCAAGAATTAAATTCTGACCAAGAATAATTGTGCTTGAAATAAGTAAAAAAATTCTTTCTTAGGAAGAATAATTATGCTTAAAATAAGTAAAAAATTTCTTGAAATAAGTAAAAAAATTCTTAAAATAAGCAAAAAGATTCTTGTCAGTATAGTAAGAATATTATTCTAGGTAAGAGTTTTAGTAAGAATATTATTCTAAATTAGAACTTTATAGTGAGGGTATTATTCTAGATTAGAATTTTAACTAGAATTAATTTACTTAAAACAAGAAAACCAATATACTAAGCACAAAGCACACAAATTTTGTGATAGCAAAATGAGCAATTTAATAACCACTGAAATTTGTACCATATGAACCAAAACTGGAGTACCCTGTTGTGGCTAGAGGTAAATTAAAGGTAACAACACTTGAAATAAAGACATAAAATATCAACTCATCACAAACTTAACCTTCATATAAAGTGTACACTTCAACCTTAATTAACCCAAATTCTATTAATAATCACAGTATCTAGATAACCTTGTCTCTAATGCTCATTTTACATTGTCATATAAGCCACATAAGGTTAATCAATGCAAAATTCCTGAATTTGATAAAACTGGTCATCACCATAGTGATGAAGTTTATTATTGCATGTTCTTTCATTAAAGAATGTAACTGTTCTTACTGGACTGTGTGGTTTGCTCATATTCAGATCCTCATATGCAAATAATGAATCCATGTGTCAGTGAGTGACTATTCCATCCAGAGTTTCTTGAATCATGTAATTCTAAAGATATTTTACAAAAACAATCATATTGATAGGATCAAGTGATCTCAATTCCAAAATACCATTATAATTAAATGTAGTAGGTTTGATTAAATCTTTGATACAACTCTGAGATGATAAAGTATATATGTCATTGGTATGGGTCAGTATACTATAGCACAATGTCATTATTATATTGCCATAAGCAATTATATTAGTGTTTTGTAACAAAAAGTGGCCACATAGCCTACACAGGGAGCTCAGATCACTTGCCTTTCACCTCTAAGATTGTAGTTTTGATTCTCAGTAGGGACATTCTCAATGTCACTCAAACCCTGTCCTCATGTGAAAAGGGTACCACTGGATGAAAAATCAAATTTAGAAAAAGTTTGCCTTGTGCAAATCTGATTTTTCATCCAGTGGATAAATCAATGCTTTTCTGAAAGTGTGGGTTTGCTGTGGGTGCTACGGTTTCCACCCACAGGCAAGTTTGACCGGGTAGGTTAGGTAATAAGCCCACAGTAATTGGCATATGCTGTTGTGGTGACCCTGCCTTAATTGTGGCGAAGCTAAATAAAGAAAATAAATGTACATTGCACAGTAAAAGTAGCTAGAACACAGTCACAACAATAATAGACAGTTATGGAACTGCTGCTATGTCAGGTATTTGGAATTACAGTGGTATGTTGGCTAAGGAATACATGGCATGCATGACAGCAGTTACAGGTCTTTGGCTTAATCTTATCAACTCTGTGGCCCTAGGTAGCCCAATAATTGATGGTATATTTTTGGTTCACAAAATGTGTATTTATTCTTCTGTAATGATTATTACAACTGTATTGATTACGCACGGTCCAGTTCAATGATGTAAACATGATGCATCACAAGCTGACCGTGCCATTGAACTGCACTGTGTGTAATCAATACAGTTGTAATAATCATTACAGAAGAATAAATACACATTTTCTGAACCAAAAATATACCATCAATTACTGGGCTACCTTGGTTGTGGCAACTGGCAAGCCATTTATTTAAATGTAAACCATATCTAGTAACATGTGGTTTACATTAAATGACCTCTGCCAAGCAGCCTGTGATTGTATATTGTAGTATTAATATTCTAGCTAATGGAAGCTTTTGATTGCCTGGTATTCTACAATTTCTTAATAAATACACCACTCACTACAAACAAAATATTGACTTACCCGTACTTTGACCTGTGCATCATCTGACTCGCTTCGACCAGACGCCGATCCACCAAATAATATATCAAATTGGCCAATGTATACGATTTATCACATGGAAAGACCATTTTCCTTCAGACAAAAACAGTTTGTAAATACAAAAGAATACTAAGCAGTATAAATATAGCTTTGTGATTTAAAATAGTGTGCTAAAATTTACATAACTTAACTTTCGCAGCTGATATTTTATGTTGTCAATGTTGATACAAAGGCAACTGCCAACCATGTAAATATAAAACGCTTTATTACCGTATAAATTCGTATAAAATTCAAATTATTAAAATTGTAGAGCACTTACCTAACAAAGTATCGTGTAAATCGGGGCGGATTGGTACCATTTTTCCTTTCTTTTCTCGAAATTTAGTCAATAATTTCATTCAAAACAGCGCTCTATTTTCAAAATTTAAAAATAACGCGCTTCGCACTGAGCGCGCAAAGTCTCATGGGCATTCCATAAATGGTAAAGCATGGCAACTGATCTCAATTCACACTTTCTTTACGAATGCTGTAACAGTCAGGCGAACCACAGCAATGAAGGTCTGTGCCCACTAGGCGACTAATCGCTGCAGCGCCTGTTTGGTATAGTATGGAACACTTTATTTAACCACGCATATGTTTCGTGTGAACAGGAGAATTTAGTGACAATTTTGTTGCTGCGTGCTACCGTATTTGTTTGATTGGAATGGTTTGATTTTGTGTGAGATATCCGGATCGCAGCGACTGGACTAGAAGCTTGAGACTTGTCGCCTCACTTATGACCTGACTGTACACACGAAGCGATTTGTTGTTGGACATTTTGTAGCGACTTGCTTTCTAGTGTGTACACACCTTATTAGGCCCCATACAACAACATAATTTTAAATTCAATTATTTTTTAAACTTGCAAATATATTGTAGAATATTACTTTTTCTAAGAATATAACTTTATATTAAGCCAAATCCTTCTGAGAATAGCTTTTCTTATGAAGTAGTATTATAATAGCAATTCTCATTGTAAGAACAAATTTTCTTATTTCAAGAATATTTAGTTTCAAAGATATTTTTGAAAAGAATCTATTTCTTATTCTAAGAAACATATAGTTCTTGGTAAGAATATCTTTTCTTGTTTCGATTCTTGCCAAGAAGAATTTTCTTGAATTTTCTCATTTTAAGCAAAAGTTTGCTTGAAATAAGAATTTTGCAAGAATTTTATTCTTGTTAAGAATTTTTAATTTTGCTGTGCATACGTATAGTGTGAACTTTGGTACATACGGTATGAAATACAATTTATTACGCTACATTATTAAAACGTTTTGATGAATATTTATAAGCTATTAAAACTTTGTTTTGCAATAAAAACCATTTCAAGCCATGCATTTTTGATTAAAATAGCTACGGTCGTATTTTTCACATGTAAATTATGTTCACAATTACAATAAAACTACAAAACAATAAAATTACAAAACAAAGAAACGCATACTTCGAAATTAAAATGTGAAATCATTTATACGGCTACTGAATAGTCTGAATATGGCTACCTTTTATGTACGCCTCCGTTCTTGTTTCCTTCTGTTGTGCGTTTTTTCCTCGTCTTTTCCGTATTTTTGATTTATATTTATTGATTTTTTAATGATTTCAATTTGTTTCCCTACAGATTACATGACATTTATTTTAAAAAACCCTCGGAATTCAATGGCGTCAGCTAAAAGGTCGAACGTCCAAACCAAACCAAACCAACACATCTTGGCGGATGACTTTCACATCTCTGAATTAGTAACCCTCGCCCCGGGCTTAGTCCTATAGTTGTGGTTCCATCTGCTCAGAAGACGAGGGCTAAGTATTTCAAAAGAAGGATAAAGGGGGAATGGCGAATGCGAAATCGTACTGATTTTGGAGCAAAATACTAGAGCGTTTTTTGGTTTGCATAAATCAATACACATATTAGCACCTATGAGACGGTGGCCCCTGAGGGGCGATTCGGTTCTTCCAGTGTAGGGCCATTTTAGCTCTCGTGAAGGGCCAAAATAGAAAACCACACTGCCGTTTTGGTCTTTAGGTGCGGCTGTTTTGGAAAATATCGGGGTTTTTTGGGAAAAGAAAAAAGTCAAATTGGCTCTCATTCAGAGGCATATCAACTCCAAAAAGTACCGATGTTGGGAGCCACTTCAGCTCCTGAGATAGAGGGCCATTTTCGCTCTTCTCTGGTGACGTTTTGACATTGATAGAACTGAATTTAAAAAGTCGATTCCTCCCCTAAATGTACTGTTGTAAGGGCCGTTCCGGCTCCTAACATGAAGGGCCATTTTAGCTCCACTATAGCGACGTTTTGAAATTAATAGGGCTGAATTTAAAGAGTCGATTGTGCCCCTAAAAGTACTGTTATCATCGCCGTTTCGGCTCCTAACATGAAGGGCCATTTTAGCTCCACTATAGTGACGTTTTGAAATTAATAGGGCAGAATTTAAAGAGTCGATTCTGCCCCTAAAAGTACTGTTGTCATAGCCGTTTCGGCTCATGATAATGAGGGCCGTTTTAGCTCCACTGTAGCGACATTTTGAAAATTGTGGGGTCGCGATTAGAAAGAGTCGATTCTACGCTGCTTTAGACATCATGGGGCTAAAAAGTCTGCTTTTCTTAAACAGCTAAAGTGTCGAAAGTTAGGCTGCATCCTTTTGCTGATGGTTTTGCAATGTTGGCAAATTTTCCTTAAGGGACGAAAGGACTGGCGCAGGAGGTACTAAACTAAATTCAAACACTAATCAAACAATATGCCTGTTTCAACTGTTTAACTGAATATATGTAGTATTAGCGATAATGATAATGTAATTCATTACTCAATCCATAAGGCACGCAAGCGTTCTCCTCATCAACAACTTCGTCAGGAATGTGCTGTACATATGTCTTCTAACATACTTTCCAAGAGAACTTTTCTCTTTATAACAGCTGTAACCAAAGCTTCGTCAAGATCAAGCTCATCACCTCTGGTTTTTATTTTTCCGCGCAAATGACTACTTTTCAGTGGCGAAATCCATTGCTGGCGATTCATATAATAAACGTTTCCCAATTCCTTCCAAAGTTCTGGTAAAGTTGCTCAAAAGGCTTCTTTCGTTAAATTTCACTAAATCCATCATTTTTAAACTTTGCACAAGTTCATTGCGCTTTGTACGAAGTTCTGTCGCTGCTTCTTGTACACCGTAAAATGTCAGGGAATGGACAATGATGATAATTTTAATTTGAAAAACATGATCAAATGCAAATTATCGGAATGGCTTAGTCACTGACACTGACAGGGCAGAGTTAGAACGTTAATTGTAGAGGGAGATATTCATATACTCGTGCTCCGCCCAACTAATACTTGGATCTGAATCTTTTGATTGAAAAATTGGACAAATAATCATAACATGCAAGCAGAAAGAATTTTCGTCTGCATGACTGTTAGTTTTTAATGGATTGAGTATCAAAACCGCAAGACAATTTTTCATGACGGTTTCGCCACTACAGGGTCTCCCAAAAAGCGCAACCATTAATATATTAATAATATACTATCTGTTCAAATTGACAAAGGATTCGTAAGGGATAG
This sequence comes from Muricea muricata, assembly GCA_963855995.1. Lineage (NCBI taxonomy): Eukaryota > Metazoa > Cnidaria > Anthozoa > Malacalcyonacea > Plexauridae > Muricea > Muricea muricata. Next base: position 107,996,345 of record OY979716.1, read on the forward strand.
ATTAATTACGTATGAATACGTTAATGATTCCGCTTTCTTGGACATATGTGTATTAAACATAACGACATGAAGTAGTTCGGATAAAGTCCTGATTACCAATACATTTGACGGATGATATTCGTTTGTCTATGATTATATGAATTTACTTACTCAATTACGTAACTGCTAGGTTGAGTTCTTTTAAGTTTCTCAATTTACACCAATTAATGTACATTTTAAGTAATTAATTAATTAATAATAAGTAGTTAAGTGGAGTGATTTTGATGACTTTTCTGTCCTGCTTACTTTTTCAGTCCAAATTTACGTGGTCGTATTTTCATGGACGTAGATTTCAGGGAATAGTGGTAACCTTTCCAATTTTTCCAGTTGATACCATCAGCATATGATGAGTGCGTACCGTGATGATACAAACCATTCAGATTAGACCCATGACAAGCGCCATACCACCAACCGCCTTTGTATCGAGCAGCACAGCTGGATGACCAGGCATCATTGTCGGAATCCTTAGTTGAAAATGCCATTCCTTTATGAGATGAGAAGGAATCTCCGGCTGTTCCTGTAAATATGACCACAAAAACACTAAATACTAACTAATTATCGACTTTTTAAGGTTACACTTTAGCTTACATGGAGCAAAATTCCTAGATCGAGTTGATCCAAGATACACATTTCTAAAATGTTATTCTAAATAGCCTGTTACGTATCCATAACTTTCAAAAGATGGAGCTTTGTGCAAACTAATAATTATGATCGCCAAGGAGTCTGAATTGGGCATTTCCGTGTAGCCATGCATACGGTGTCGATGACCAGGTAAAAATTGCTTGAATATACCCATCTATGAAGTTGCCTCGTCTAGAGCAACTGACGCAGAGCCTGCCCTAGAACGGGGAGGGGGGTGCTAATTTCCGGCTAATTTCTTTTGATATCACCTGTAATAATTTGAAAAGGAATTAATCCGGCAGAGCCAGAATATATGAATGCTCACATCCCTAATAAACGTTCTAGCCTAGCCCTACAAAGTTGGGAAATATTACAATCACTTGCGTAATATAAGTTCCATTACTTCATTGTACGATTACAGAGCTAGTTTCAGGATAGGCTGGATTAAATGTTCAGCACAATGTAGGATCAAGGGCTTAAATCCCAAAATGCCGTTATTTTGTTATTATAACAAAGGTTACGATCCAAACAAGGTATTATATATTTTGCCGCCACAATAAGGATTGGTCAAATCATGAATTGTTAACAATTTAAAATTCTATTTCCGAACCATCTTTAAAGACATGAAAAACTAGATTCATATTAATCTGACACTGCAGAGAACAAAAAATTCGTTGTCTCGAGCGGGATTCAAATTTGCGTCTTCGGGTTACTAGACCGCTGCTCTACCAGTTGAGCTATCGAGTCAACTGGAATTGGTAAGTCGAGTCTTATCCAATTTAAGTGCACGAAATATTTTTGTGGCAACTTTGAGGACGCGCATTGTTTCGATTTTATTTCAGAACCATCCTCAGAGATATGAAAAACTAGATTAATATTTGTCAGATTAATAGGCTCGATAGCTCAATTGGTAGAGCGGCAGTCCAGAAACCTGAAGATTTGCGAGCTCGAATCCCGCTCGAGACAACGAGTTTTTCGTTGTTCTCTGCAGTGTCAGATTAATATGAATCTAGTTTTTCATATCTGTGTGGATGGTTCTAAAATATGTATATATATATATATATATATATATATATATATATATATATATATATATATATATATATATATATATATATATATATATATATATATATATATATATATATATATATATATATATATATATATATATATATATATATATATATATATATATATATATATATATATATATATATATATATGTATAGGTTATCATATGAGAGGCGAGGTGATATCAGTTTTATCGCTCGAGAGACGATATCATGTTTTGTCACGAGTGAGCGCAGCGAACGAGGGACAAAATATGATATCGTAACGAGAGCGATAAAACTGATATTACCGAGTCTCGAATGTGATAACCTATTTATCACATACTTGTACCTTTATCTAGAGCAAAAACCAGATTACATTTTCAAATTATTTATACTTTGAGTGCATTTCAAAATTAATTCAAAATTATTGTTTAAAATACGCTAAACAGGTAGAAATTACAAAAACAAACAAAAAATAACTTATCTTTTAATAGCTGCAAATTTCTTTGTGTTATTTTCCTTGTATTATTTTATATTTCTATTGTTATCTCTCTATCGATCCTTCAGTCGGACGCCATCTTTGTTTTGAGCGGGACAAAAAACGATATCGCGGGACAAAAAACGATATCACGGGACATATCGTTTTTATGTCACCGTGTTATAGCCCGGATAAAGGCACAAGTATGTGATAAATATATATATATATATATATATACATATATATATATACATATATATATATATATATATATATATATATATATATATATATATATATATATATATATATATATATATATATATATATTTTTGTATATATAGATATAGATATATATATATATATATATATATATATATATATATATATATGTGTGTGTGTATACACACACACATATATATATATATATATAGATATATAGATATATAGATATATAGATGTATATATATATATATATATATATATATATATATATATATATATATATATATATATATATATATATATATATATATATATATATATATATGCTGTTTAGGCGACCAGTGGAAAACATGATTATAAATAAAGTTGAATCTGGTCTAAGAATCTTTATTAAAAATTTTTTATTGAAAAATTTTAAAAGAATCTTTTTTAAAAGAAAATTTTAAATTTTCGGTGGCTAACTGCCGCCTTCTTCAGAGCATTACAAAACATGATAGCGTAACAGCTTAAATATTATTCATTCTATCACATGATTTTACTAGTGGTATGTAAATGGTGGGAAAGTCCTGATGTTCATTTACCGATCTGTTGTCTATTACTGAATGCAATGATTCAAAAAATGTTCTTTTGTCTAAATTATCTATATTCTTCTCTAAAATATTAACATTATTAATGGATGCATTGTGTCCGAAACACTCAAAATGATCTTTTATCGATGACTTGATCCCTGATCTGACACCTGGCTTATGTTCAGCCCAACGGGACTTGCAATTCCGCTTGCTCTGGCCCACATATGTGAATGTGCAATCCGGACACTGAAATTTGTAGACAAATACCTTTTGTTTCAAAAACGTTTCGTTTGTCCTTTGGTTTGCCAAAAATATCGCCTAAACTTTGTGTTGGTTTATATGCAGTTCTCACGCCAACGTTGGACAATGTACGCTTTATTTGCTCCGATATTCCTTTGATATATGGAATGCACGTAAAGGCTCTGGTCGTTTCGCTGTCATTGTGTGATGGCATGTTTCTTGGACGGCACGCATCGCTAATAAATTTTTCTGGGTAATCGTTAAGCTTTAATTCTTGTATAATACGATTTTTCTCGAGTTGTTTTCGGTCATCGGTGGAGGGAACTGTATCGGCTCTATCAATTAAAGTTTGTACCACATTGCGTTTACTTTCAATCGGGTTGTGAGAGTGAAACGACAGGTACTTGTTTGTGTGGGTGCTCTTTCGGTGTACGTCCACCTCTATATCGCCTTTATCTGTAAACGTTATATTGGTGTCGAGGAATGAAATGGCATGCCCTTGGTCTGAGGTCGACGGCATTTCAATGGTGAATTGAATGTTCGCATTGATGGAATTCAAGTGAGAATGGAATCTCTGCACATCTTGTTTTCGTAAACACGAATTTGAATCATCGACATAGCGTCGCCACCATCGAACTGGACATGGCGAGGAGTTGAGGGCAATAGACTCGATCTCTTGCATAACAATTTCTGCTATCACAGCGCTGACGGGTGACCCCATGGCGCATCCCGAGATTTGATGGAAATATGTATCTTCAAATTTGAAATAACTATTACTCAATACAAACTCTAATAACTCGACAACCTGTTTATCTTGTAAATTAGTATAACTCCTCCACACATCATTTTCACTATGTTTGCGTTTCACCACATTTAGAGCCAGGGGAACAGGGATGGATGTAAATAGAGATACGACATCGAAAGAAACAATGGTCTCATCGTGGTCGAGTTTTTGAGAACAAACAAATTCCGCAAATTCCTTACCATTGTTTATAGTACAAACATTGTGTTGACAAAGATGTTTTAATAAGTTAGCTAGATATTTGGAAAGTTGATATGTTGGTGAATCCACATTACTATTGATCGGACGTAGGGGAATATCCCCTGATAATCGTTCGTCCAAAGTAAAATGATCGTCATTACATACTAGAGGTACTTTGTGCACTTTTGGTAAACCATAAAACATGGCCAGACAGGAGTCGAAAGGTCTTAGCCTCCAATATTCTGATTCTGTTAAATTTCCCGATCGTTTCAAATTCTTAAGCCTATTTTGCAACTCTATTTCAACTTTTGTTGTCGGATTTCTTCTTCTGTCTGTAATACGATTGTAAACAGTTTGGTCTTGAAGCATGACATTAACTTGTTTATGGTATTTGGACTTATCCATTATAACAACAGAATTTCCCTTATCAGCTTTTGTAATAATAATAGTATTGTCAGTTTTTAAATCTTTAATAGCTTTTTAATAAATTTTTAATAAAGATTCTTAGACCAGATTCAACTTTATTTATAATCATATATATATATATATATATATATATATATATATATATATATATATATATATATATATATATATATATATATATATATATATATATATATATATATATATATATATATATATATATATATATATATATATATATATATATATATATGTATATATATATATATAGATATATATATATATATATATATATATATATATATATATATGTATGTATATATGTATATATATATATATATATATATATATATATATATATATATGTATATTCATACAACATCTGCTTACTGTAAAATTCACCAAGTTTAATGAAGTACATCAATGACGTACTTGGAAAAAATTGGCTCTAAATAATTTTGCGAAAAACTTGGCTAAGTAATGGACTTTACTTTCAAGAAATGTTTTATGAAACAAAAAGTAGAGGTAAGGTAACCAGCTGTTTTCTCGAGAAATTAAACGCGGGATAAAACCCAGAACATCCGTCATATTGAATCGTCATGGTTGGCATAGCGGCGGCAGTTGTGACGTTATTTTCGATATTAATTTTCCCATCTTCAGTATAAATTTTGCTCTATAGGTTGTACATACGTTTTGTCTAAGGCAAGCAACAACTTTTAATTAATAATTCCACAACAGGTTCCATGCGCGGGGGACGCCGGTGTCCCCGAACTAAAAATTAAAATACTCCGCTTCAGGTTGAGATTTTTCGATAAAAATACCACGATTAGATCCGCGGCAATACGTTTGTCTACTTAGTGTATATTTACTTGCATTTTGAAAACGTTTTTGTTGTATTTAAAGCAAATTCTTGTCGCGAAGCGAGAATCGTGTATGAATATATAATAATTAGTTCACGAAATTTTATATATCTCCAATTTTTACGCCTCGTAATATCCCTTTGCTTCTCGGCTATTTTTTATCTTTACACCGCTGTATAGCCCTTTGAAAATACTATTTGGTCACCAAGTTTTAGCTCAATACAGAGAAAAGCAAGAAAGTTATAAGGAAAATATAATTCTAAGCGGCCGCGTAATCCGACAAGAAAACATTCCAAACCGGAAGTGAGATGTTCGATGCTTTATTTTGATGAAAGCGTGTTACCTAGACAACGAACGACAACGGAAATCAATTCTACAGGTCAAAGTTTACTATACAGCGTTTTTTGCCCGTGAATTTATCCCAACGCAATCGCTAGATCGTCGGCTCTCGAAGGTTAGCGCACGTGCTCGAGTGCACGGGAAAATCCGAAGAGACTTGCGTAAACGACCGCCACCGATAAACAAATGCTCGAATTACAACCAAACTTGTAAGAATTATAACACGCAGCGTAAGGAAGATTTTGATTCTCTTTTGGATGGAAATTGTCAAATAAATTAGGATATATTGGCCAATGAGTTTTCATCAGGTTTATAAGGCAAGTTATTTTTGTTCAACGTCGTAAGCTTTGATTTTGAATTAATCTAGATACTTAGGCGGCAAATAAAAGATCAATAAAAAGCCTATCGAATGAGGACTCAATTGGTACTATTGGTAGTAATCAGATGTAAATAATCGTGACTAAATTTGACCTTCAATTCGACCGGCGTGATGTAAGCAAGTCTAACAAAATGGCCGACCGTTGCGAAAGAGAACAACAACTGTAGTTAGCGAGTAGAAATTAATGTGAAAGGAAGAGTTATTCGAGTAATGCATGTAAGCTAAAGGCGGGGACGAGGCCCAGGGCAGGACGTTCTCAATATTATAGAAAAAAGTGATTAAAAAATTTGTGTCTGGGAATGTTTATCATTGTTTATATATCTTTATAATATAAGTAGTGCAAAATCTGCAATGTGATTGGTTACTTAGCGTGCATTATAACACAACAATGCACGCAGCACCATAGGCGGCCCAATTCAGTGTGTAGTTTCATATAGAGATCAGTGCGCACGTAAACACACTTCGTAGTTTATGATATAGTTAATTTCCTAAGGTTGGCAACTCTTTGAACTTTTTGAAATACACGGCACGAAATAAATCCGTAGTTTATCAAAACCAGAAAGAAAACAGCTTTAAAAACAACACAAATATAAACTAGGATAATTTTACTAACCTGTTAGCAACTTTTCTTGTCAAAACACGGCTTTAAACGGTCCGTATTTGAACGAAATATAAAGGTATTTTGCCGATTTCTCGTCTGTAACTATGCGGGATGCCCTCATCCTGCTACTGGAAAGAGTTTTAAATGACGAATCCGTGCAGCGATTGGCTTAACTATGAATTTTTAACGTTAAAACTTTGACTAGCCAATCGCTGCACGGATTCGTCATTTAAAACTCTTTCCAGTAGCAGGATGAGGGCATCCCGCATAGTTACAGACGAGAAATCGGCAAAATACCTTTATATTTCGTTCAAATACGGACCGTTTAAAGCCGTGTTTTGACAAGAAAAGTTGCTAACAGGTTAGTAAAATTATCCTAGTTTATATTTGTGTTGTTTTTAAAGCTGTTTTCTTTCTGGTTTTGATAAACTACGGATTTATTTCGTGCCGTGTATTTCAAAAAGTTCAAAGAGTTGCCAACCTTAGGAAATTAACTATATCATAAACTACGAAGTGTGTTTACGTGCGCACTGATCTCTATATGAAACTACACACTGAGTTGGGCCGCCTATGGTGCTGCGTGCATTGTTGTGTTATAATGCACGCTAAGTAACCAATCACATTGCAGATTTTGCACTACTTATATTATAAAGATATATAAACAATGATAAACATTCCCAGACACAAATTTTTTAATCACTTTTTTCTATAATATTGAGAACGTCCTGCCCTGGGCCTCGTCCCCGCCTTTAGCTTACATGCATTACTCGAATAACTCTTCCTTTCACATTAATTTCTACTCGCTAACTACAGTTGTTGTTCTCTTTCGCAACGGTCGGCCATTTTGTTAGACTTGCTTACATCACGCCGGTCGAATTGAAGGTCAAATTTAGTCACGATTATTTACATCTGATTACTACCAATAGTACCAATTGAGTCCTCATTCGATAGGCTTTTTATTAAGTTATCAAGCAGAAATGTCAAAGGAAGAGTCATTTGAGGAATGTCGTACTTATCTACAGAATGCATGTAAGCTTGGGCGGGGACGAGGCCCACGGCAGGACATTCTTAGTACTATAGTAAAAAAATGATCAAAAAATATGTGTTTGGGAATGTTTATCATTGTTTATGTATCTATACAGGGTGAGTAAAAAAAACTGATGCTCTTTCAAATTCAAATTAGCTGCGAATTTCATTACGGTGTATTCGCATGGGTATACAGAGAACAGATCGTGATTTAGTACACAGTACGTAAACCAATTCAACTAGTATTGCCACCTCGCTAGTATCAGTTTTTTGAAGCCTGGTCCTCACTAGCGACATAAGCATAAGCAAAATAACGAAGGATAAATTTTCCTTTGAGATTTGCGAAGACAACGCAAAACGAATTTTCTTTTGAACTTGCTTTTGTTCTGCCATGGCTTATGCTCGTAGTCTTATGCTTGTGCTTATGCTTGTGTCGATGCTTGTGTCGTACGCTTCAGTGGATTTCTTTGTTTTTTCTTTTGTTTTATCTTGTGCTTATGCTTACTATGTCACTAGTGAGGACAAGGTTTTACTCATCCTGTACTGTGTACTTAGTCACGATCTGTTCCGTAACGAAATTCGCGGCTAATTTGAATTTGAAAGGGCCATCGCCAGAAATTTGCGACATTGAGCCCGCGGTACGTCAGCGGTGATACAAAATACGAAATATTTAAGCAAATGAAAATACTATACTTTAGATAGGGCGAGTTAAAATAATGTCAAATATTTTTTAAATAACGCAATTTATCAATATTGTTTCGATAGTTTTTCATTCTAGTCCAGTTTCTGCTTATAATGTTGTAAAAATAGCTTGTAAAAGTGATCACTAACTTGTTCCTCTCGAAATGCTTGCTACGACACGTTTGTCCCTTGTTTAAGACTATTAAATGTACTCAAAATGCACCAAAATGCGATAAAAGATGACCGATTACAAAAAACATACAATTAATTTTGACTTTGTCTCTACGGAGTCTTGACGATGAAACGTACCTTCACCCATTGTTGTATGTTTCTTTTCTGAGTTTCGGGGGAAAGTTGTTCCAAATTCACTTCAAAATACGAACACCGCGCACTGTCCCTGAAGCAATGTCTTTGTGCGATCCGAAGCGCGCTTTGGAATTTGTAAAAGACATTTTTCAAGCTTAGACAACGATAAATATTTGACATTTGGTATCAAAATAATCGAGAAAATATGAACTTTTTGAATCTGGTGTAGTTGGAGTCAGCGGACTATTTAGGCTCCAGCGATAAGCGCTTTATGTAAGCTACCATGTCCTCTCCCGCTTTGAGAACGTGCGAAAATTAGAATTGCAAATCCATTTTCGAAATTCAAATGCGTTGTTGCCGAGATGGTTGCTATAAATATTAATAAGCTGTGCGATTTTGCAAAATTACGTGACTGTTTTTCTATTAAGCGTATTGAGGGGGGGGGGGGGCAAATCTTTCCGACTTGGTGTTCAACATAAGTGCTTAAAAAGCTGGTATGACCTTAAAAAAGATCGCCGGATATAATCGTATGTGCAAATCATAAATGGTTTTCTCGAAAGAAGCCATGCTGTACTTGTTAAAAAACGCAGTGATAGAATTGAAATTCGCGTTAATCAACTGGAGCACATCGCTTCGCAGCCATTTTGACTTTGAATTTAAGCTGGTTACCGCTGCTTGCTTTGCGGGCTCAAATGTCGCAAACTTCTGGCGATGATCAGTTTTTTTTTACTCACCCTGTATGTTTCTTTCTTTCTTTCACTTTAAGGGAAGTGGTTGAAACGCTTTTTAAGTGCCAAATTTTCGTATTATATTTGTATTCGTTTAGGGATTAGGTAAACGTAGCCCTCTGCATGCGTTATTTCTCATAATGTATCCTATGAAACCTCATATTTTGTCATATCACATTATTATTGTATTTTTTTACATAATTATACATATCCGCAGTTTTCTGGGCGCATTTCTAGCTGTATACATTTACGGCTAGAATGGAATTTCTTGTATCGATGATTTAGACCCCAGGCATGGAATGCAAGCTAATATGCAGGGTGAATAAAAAAAAACTGATGCTCTTTCAAATTCAAATTAGCTGCGAATTTCATTACGGCGTATTCCCATGGGTATACAGAGAACAGATCGAGATTTAGTACACAGTACGTAAACCAATTCTGACAATTCTTGGACGGCTAAAATTATGTATTTTAACCTCCACTGGGAATTAGATTTTGTTTTAGATCAACGTCTGTCAAATTGCAAGAATGCAATGCTGCTAGTTTGAATTTCAATAGTATCAGTTTTTTTACTCATCCTGTACTGTGTACTTAGTCACGATCTGTTCTCTATAGACCTAATGTGGAGGGAATGACTAATGTGGAGGGAATGACTTCAATAAAAAAGAAAATTCTAGAATACCTTACGGAATGATTGAGGTGAAAAGCATAATTACCTATTACATTTGCATTAAATTTTTAATCCACGAAGTGAAACCAAGTGTTCCGACTTCGGCACAGGTTTATCGTGTATAAAAGAATTGTGTTGAGAAGAAAGCATGGCATGTTCTTTTTCGATTTCTTATTCGAAAAAAAACGGATTTGAAAGCGGAAAAAGTGTTGAACACACTATCAAAAGGGGAACTAGAAATCCGCTCCACGCAGGGCTGTGTACAAAAATCGATGGTCTGTTCGCATTTTTGAACAGTGATGAGTCGTGAGCGAAAATTAATTTTAACAATACCAATGCAATACCCAATAGTAATTCGCGCAGACGTATTTTTAGAAATCTTGCTTCGGGATGGCTACAGTTTCATTAAAACAATTAAAACAAGCTAATAAGGAAACTGGGAGACTTAAAATCCATGCATTTCATGAATGCTTTGTTTATCCTTTCAAGCAGTATACTGTGAATTGTAGAATTTTCCTGCTGGTTTTCAACTTTGCATGTGTCGACTATGGATGGGTAAACTTTGTTTACGTTTTTCGTCATGTTTTGACCGGCAAGAATGCTCTGAGAATATTCGTACTGCGTTTTGCATTGGCTGTATTGTTCTTAGTCACTCATCATTATACAGGGTGAGTGAAAAAAAAACTGATGCTCTTTCAAATTCAAATTAGGTGCGGGATTTAGTACACAGTACGTAATCCACAAAGACTCTTTGTTCGGTTGTCAATTGCACGATGTTGTCGTGTTTCGGACTTTGTCTTGTTTCTAATCATTCTTGCACGCCTAAAATTATGCATTTTAACTTCCACGTACTGTGAATTAGATTTTGTTTTAGATCAACGTCAGTCAAATTGCAAGAATGCAATGCTGCTAGTTTGAATTTCAATAGTATCAGTTTTTTTACTCATCCTGTACTGTGTACTTAGTCACGATCTGTTCTCTGTATACCTATGGGAATACCACATTTAATAAAATATGATGGTTTGGCTAGCCGGTAAACTTCAAGGAAAAATCGCAGCGGGCGGTATTTATGTTGAGGATCAAAGAAAACAATTGTCACGTGACTTCTTTAGTGCGTATAGCCACATCAGAAATTGTACAGGATTATATTATTTACAGAGTTGCGGTTTTGACCAAATTTTGTGAAAATTACCATCGTTAGAAAGCAAACAATCGACGATTCTAAATAGCTTGTAAAAGAGAAGCAATGGAGGAAAGTTTGGTGGCTATGGATTCTATTTCTGAACAAACAGAAGCAAATATCGACAAAAGCAATGTCCCCGAGGAGTGTCAAACTCTCCCAAACATCGAGATAAAGCGAACACTGAGCCAAGTAAAGACATGCCCGCGCTGATGGTTTAATCTCTATCGTTGATAAAATAAAACTAAACCTATTAAAGGAAGGTTATTGGGACAAAGAAATAACGTCGGATTTGGAGTAATTCGACTCAAACGATTCTCTGTTTGACGCTGTACTGCCGATATATAATGGAATTTGTGTTAAACAAAACCAAAACAAGTTTCTCACAGACTTTTACGACCTTATTTCCACATCATCTCCCTCTTCAAGTGCACAAATCAGCCGCTATGTAGCCTTGTAATGATCTCCATGACAGACCATTTAGTGGCTTTATTTAAGTCTGGTCAGCAAAAGCCTTCAAGTTCAAGTAGCAAGCCTTTGGATCTAAGTGAACACGAACGTGGACCCTTGTCCTACATTGCTGGGTACATATTAGCAAAATTGCAAAAACAATGTTCCAGTAAACCTGACGACGAGGCAAATTTAGAAACCGTAGACGGTCGGTAGCATCTTTAATGGTCGGTAGCATCATTGATCTCGTTCCCAAGCCTAAGTGTCTGATTAAACTAATAGACTTTGCGTTTTAAAATTTTAAATAATCCAATCCCTGACCCAAACCCTAAACCTAACCCTTACAAAAATCGTATAAAAGGGAAATAATATTAGAAAAAAAGTTTGACGAACTTTAAAAATAAAAAAAGCCTCGGGTGGGATTTGAACCCCTGCATATTCTACTTGAAATCGCACGCCTAAACGACTGACCTAACAACGAGTTGGCTGAAAACCGTCAAAACAATTTCTATTTATAATAAAACCTCGTCTAGTCTAAACGAGAGGAATCTTGGAACGAGATCAATGATGCTACCGACCATTAAAGATGCTACTGACCGTCTACGGTTTCTAAATAAGCGACGACGAGCTCCAGACTATACTTGAAAATATGAAATGCCCTTGTATTGAGAACACCTTTATTGATGCTCGCAGCAGAGGTGGAATTGTGACACCATGCAAGGACTTGGTGGAAATTGTAGAGATTGTTGAAATTATATTTTGACAATTTGTCACCAACCAAGAAGACCTACTGAAGAAAATTCCTTGCTATACCTTATGCAATGGTGCACTTGAGTCACCATTGCCCAAGTCGTTGTGGGAAAACAAACTACTAAGCTTTGTCTGGAAAACATTATAAAACTATATTTAAAGGTCCAGAGCTTTTCATATGCAAAAGATTATATTAGCAAATTTAAAGTCAAGCAAAAAGCAGCAAAGAGCAAAGGGCTGCGGAAAGAACTAAAAAAGGCAGAGTGATGTCATAAATTGAAAATTGCATTTTATAAAAACACTCTGTTAAATCACGTATATGTTGTAGATATTGTTTAATTAATAGGCCGCATTCTGTGACTTCAAAAGTCATTTAGAAAATGATTTTCGTTGCCCCAGTTTCCCAACTACTTTTTCTCGATTTGATTCTATGGACTTTTATGTGCTGAATTCGAATTTTAATGTTGTCACTTCCAAAAACCTGCAGTTTTTTTGTAATTTACGACCAAAAATCGATCTTTTTCCCCCGAAACTTCATGTTATTTAAAATTATTGTACTAGTCCAAGTCTCTTAGCAGGGGGGTTTCTCGCGGATACAGGCATTTTTGTATTGTTTTGATCATGGAGTTCATGAAGTCATACTTTTCCAACGAAAAAATACATATAAAATGTTGGTTTGATGATTCCATATTTATGTATTCTTGTTTATGTTGTTTATTTATGCGAGAGAATTGTGGACATTGGCCAAACGGTCTGCTGTGCAAATTTTTATCACCCTATTTTGTATATATGCTGTCAGTCATATTAATATCACTTTTGATATATATAATTTATTATATTACATTAATTTCATTTTTTGTTAATAGTGTGAAGTGTGAGTAGTGTTAAAGGTGTAAAGTAAAAAGTACTAAACATTGCATATTGGGCACAGACTACTGTAGTGCATTTTTACCTTATACTTGAATGTTAACAAATGATAAGATATCACCATTGAGAAATGTTTCAGTACAAGTGCATCTGGGTTATAGTAGGTTGTACATTCCAGGTAGAAGTTCTACTACAAGTGGATGGCACTATACACATGATAGTTTTTTAAACTTTCTGGAATTGTTTAGTTAATGGTAAAACTCAAATTAAAATCATTAAATTCAATATTATTTACAAGCCATGTAAAGTTGATCTTTTTATTAAGCTGCTAGTTTTCGTTTTGTAAAAATTTTTTGTGTTGATTTAAAATATTCATCTGGTTGATATTGCTATCCAATATCCAAACTAACAATATACTAACAATATTATATAACGAAAGAAAAAAAGATTGGAAATGGTCAATGATGTGGCTTGAAGCATTGCAGTTATATTACACAGCAAGAAATTATGGGTTGTAACAGGTTGTTGAAAACAGGATCACTGTTCCTGGTTGTCAACAATATTGTTGAGCCTGAATTAGCCTGAAATAACAAGGCTGAACAATAAATATTGTTGACAACATTGAACAATGTTGCCCCAAAAACATTGTTGCATACTGTTTTCAACAGCTTCTGATTTTTGGCTGTGTAAGATCTCTGAGAGCTACAAATATGGCATCATTATATGGTGTTAAAGTGTGCAGATGTATCTCCAGGCATCACTTTATAGTATAACTTTTGCATTTGCTTTTTAGCTAAGAAATTTATCTTAACACTACACACTCTGCAGATGAAATTTCTAGTATGATACTGTAATGGTATGCTACAGTCTTCTACAAAGCCTCTACCTAACTCAGCTGCTATAATAACTAACTCAGCCCCAGTAGCCTGACCATTTAATCCTGCTATGCAAAGTTCAAGTTGTTATCATTATTAGTTTCTTAGGAATGGACTCTCTTCACAATCAATGAATATAAAAATATTTGTATCGCAGGACTTAAATCTTCGGGCTGGCTACTGTACTGTAAGCTTCTACATTTACTTCTGGGAATGTGTAAGGAAATTTGATTTTTATTGTCATTGTTGATTTTAACTGTGTTGTAGCTCCTACACTATGTAATCTTAAAAACTAAGATATGAAGATATGTGTTTTAACCAAGCCAGCTTGTATACACAGCTTTGTTGCTACAGGATCGGGAGGAAGACTACTTCTGAATATACTTTTAAATTTCACTTAAATCAATTAATCCATTAAACTTCAGAACTGTTCCATAGACAATTTAAATTGTTTGGCATTAGAAAATTCAGAAAAATAAGCAGGGCACACTTTTTAAACTAGGGTCTTAAGAAGCCAATAGTGCCCTAATACATGTATCAAACACTAGAAACTAATATTTTAAAACTTTTAAAAATTTTCCAAGGTCTGTGAAGAGAATTTAGAGATCAATCTTATGATAAGTCAACTATTATATGTGAGGTATCAATAAACCTCCATTAATACAAAACTACCAAAAAATTCCCAGTTTTATTGAGAGCTGTTGTATACCATTCTTGCTGGATGTGCAAAAGCATATGACTTAGATTATTAACTAATCAATAGTCTCATTGAAACAAATATCTAAATAACACCATTAAATTAAAAAGATGCTCCTGAGAAAAATTATGACTTACAACACTGACGAGGAAAATAAGGTCGTATGAATTGCATAGCAGAATGTTCGGCCAATGTGCACAATTATCTTACATAAAATACAAAACAAGATACCTTTAAGTTAGTAAACAGGCTAAACGGGCCTAATCCGCTAAAAGTAAGTGCAGAATCTTTGCAAATGCAAATGATAATTCTTTAAAAGTTAATGTTTCCCGTATTTTCGTATCTATTTTATTTTAAATTGTATGAATTCAAATGAACTCGATGATCAAATAATACAAAAATGCCTGTATCCGCAAGAAACCCCCTGCTAAGAGACTTGGACTATTACAATAATTGTAAATAACATGAAAATTCCTGGTCGAAAAGATTGATTTTTGATCGTAAATTACAGAAAAACTGCAGGTTTTTGGAAGTGACAACATTAAATTTCGAATTCAGCACATAAAATTCCATAGAATCATATCGAGAAAAAGTAGTTGGGAAACTGGGGTTCCGAAACTGAATGAAAATCGGGCACAGATTACGGCCTATAAGGTAATTATTGTATGAAAAGGCTAGAGCTGAAGGATTAATTGCAAATCACTGAAAAAAGTGTTTTAATCAAAGCTGTTTCATCAGAGTATTCAGAGAGTGCTTTTATTAATTTTTACTCAAAATATATTACATATTGTTAGGGCTGCATGCAGGATTTTTTATCAGGGGGGGCTGCATATTATACAGAAAGCTGACTTACAATCAATTTTAATGTTGCACACTGAATCTTAACCATTCAGCCACAATGCATCCTAATTACTTTATTTGCCAATAATGCCATATGACTTTACTCATAAATGGTAAGGCTCTGTGGAAAACATCACTACTGTACCTGAGAGCCCTAGAGTCTTTACAAATCAAATAATAATCCCTTTGAAACTCTTAGGACAACATTGAGATTCTGGCATGACAGTCATACATATATGCATTATGAACCACAAGTGACAAGTTTAAACATAGTATATTGTATCAAAATTCTTTGTACATATTTACATTATACTGGCTTCAATAGTATTCTGTCACGTAGGCAGCTGCCAATTATACAGGACCAAAACCAATGACCACAAGGCAAAGACATTTGAAGTTATTACTTGAAGATAAATAAACTATCAAGGAATGGACCTTTAACCTTTTAGACCAAATTTTGAAAAAAATCGAAACATGCAAAAATATTACCCACCTTGAAAGAGCGTCCTAAACTTAGTAAAATGGCAAAGTTTGGTTGTGAAATGTTGTAAAATATGGAAAATATAGCCTTGCGAATTTGGCAAATTTTGTATACATTTGCATACATTTTGCATACATTTGTATTACGGGCGGAAAATAATACCCAGTTATACCCTTGGATATCTCAAGGCATAGCCTTGCAAAGTTGGCAGATTTTCTGTATTTTTGTATTATCCATGAGAAATGAATACCCAAGGGTGTAAACTGGGTATTATTTTCCACCCGTAATTGTACCAAATCTATAGTTTGCAACATTTTACAACCAAAGTAAACTTCGCAATTTTACTAAGTTTAGAGTGTTCTTTCAAGCATACGCCGTACTCTTCGCATACGGCATATTTTTCATCTCTGATAGCTTCCAAAAAGTCAACAACTTTAGCAGAGTATATTCGTCGCCGGTGCGTAGTATATAAAGGGTGAATATCAGGTAGCAGCCAATTGTAAATATGCAGCGTAAAGCTAATCAACATGTAAAATGTATTTTAGAATCGAGTAATTTCAATCCCAAAGTTCCATTCTAATCTCTAGGCTTTCATCGGAAATTAAATTGGCGCTACTCATCTCAACGGGTGGCGAACCTTCTGATGTCAAGCAAGCTTCCATGGTATACTCTCGAACAAGAGGTCGTCGTGTTTTTGGCTTCGATTCGCGACTTCTTAACGGGAGATTTTCTGTAGGAACAGCACCAGTTGCTAAGGACTTTCGTTTTGCATCTGTATTCTGTATAAGAAATCAAGGTAGAATATAAACAATCTGCACAATGTTTATTGATGTTTTAATACATGTAAATGATATACGAAATATCTAATTACTATAATTTTGCGGAAAATTAAGAGGTCAATACTTACGTTGAAAAATCACTTCAGGTTTAAAAAGGCGTTCACATAAAAAGATAGTGTTTTCATCAATCTTTTTCTTCAGCTGTGGTGTTATTTCTCTTGTCCTAAGAATTATTCGAAGCTATTCTTTACGCGCATTCGTCTTCAATTTCGCAGTAGCCTCGGAGTCACCTTGCCCAGCAAAAGGTAATTTAAACAGTGAAAGATTACTCTTTCGACTACTTGAGCAGCCGATTAAAGCACAGTTTGCACCTGGCATTGTGTGCCAACTGTAAAACTCTAAAAATTCGCGACCCAATGAGTATAACGTTGCAGTTTTCGAAAAGAAATACGTCGCGGCAATACAACGCTCTATTGTATTTTTGCAACCCACACTGTTATTTTCAAGGAGTAGATTTGACTCCAAAAGTGGAGTAAAAAAAAAGGCCCCAGTTCACTCCAATTTGAGAGTACTTTTTACTCCGGTATTTTAACTCTCTTTTCAGAGTAATTTTTACTCCAAAAGTAGAGTGAATTTTACTACTGATAGGAGTCATTATTACTCCTATTAAAAATGTACTCCCCTTGGGAGAGTGAATTTTACACTCATAAGTGGAGTAATATTGACTCCAGAAATTACTCTTAAACTAGTATGTGGAGTAAAAATTGCAATAATTTCAATACTTATAAAATCAGATGAAATATTGTGAACATTTATTCAAAAAAGAAAGAATTGAGTTTTTATATACACTTAATTAAGTCACTTTATGCTATTCTACAGAACTATAAAATACAGTTCTAAACATAATCATCCAAAACATGAAATGTTTTTGGGCTGTTTTAAACCTATTAATTTATAGACAATTTGATCAACATATTAGTTTCTTTGATAAAACTGGTTGTCTCACATGCATGTATATCATACTGTTCAATGGCTTTAGGTTTATCAGTTAACTATAAATAAGTAATTATGACAATATTATTAGGTTATTGCTAACTATTGCAGATTTTGAAATGTTGTATTGTCTCATACATTCCAAGTAGCTGTTCGAATACTGTGAAACTGCTTACATGAGCTCCATATTTTCCAAGGCTGAGTATCTTTCATAAATCAAAATATATTGCATCCAATTGTCCAAGCCTTGCATCATTAGCTTTGACTCCTTTCAACCAATGGTGTTTCCAGGCAGTTGTATGTAATCAAAATTTTGTAAGGCTGCAATAAGATAAGTAAAGTCGTAAGTTAAGATAATCAAATAGCTATCTACAATACATGACAGGATATATCTTGGTCATTGGATCATTCCAGAAAAGATCCTGCACAGAGGAAATTAAAAATACCCCCTGCCTCTTCAGATATCACACAGGTATTCAACCTCCCCCCTTCCAGGGCATCATCATCATCTATGATTCAATTTATTCTTGGTTTAAATTTACAAACATTTTGCTTGATAAATACAATGGCTTTTTACAAAGTGTAACCCCTTGGACAAACTTATACATGCCTCCCTTCCCCTTTGGGCATCTTAAGACATCCCCCCTCCTTGAATGGCAGAAATTTCCTCTGAGGGGTATAGATCTTTTCTGGAATGACCTTTTAATGCAATAATACATGAGGCAATCATAAATTTTTCTATGCAAAATGTTCTAGTGTGTCAGCACTTTTCCTAGTACAATCATTTTATATTAAATAGAATAAAATAGCAAAGTTTACATCAACAGACTGCTTGGTTAAAAGTTTAAAAAGTAGCACTTTTATTGATTAGTAGAATAGTCTGCTGTCAGACAAATTGGCCCGGTAACAAATCCAGTATATGAGACCGAGAGTGAAAAAAATACAGTATGGCATAAAGGTTTATATTGTCACACACAAGATGCACTACTGGCACTTCTAAAAGTGCAGTGAGACTAATTAATGGTGAATTACATGTTCCACTGTCTTCCATTATTACCATGAGTCAATGTTATTCCTTTCCTCCCTAAAGGGCAGCAAATTTTACCAGAGGGCCTGCAAATCTTTATTGGAATGACCCGAATTCAAGTAGTGTGGTGTAAAACATGGATCGCATTAAGGACTATTCAGTAATAAGATGTTGACAATAGGGCAATTAGTATTTTGTTACTTTTAAACTTGGTGATTTCATATCACTTCTTGGAGGTTGCAGCTCCTTGGGTAAATATATTACTTATATCTCTTATTGTTATTATATTTTGCTGTATCTTTTATAGCAGAGAATTTTGCTCATCAAGAGGAGAGCCTTGGGAATCAAAAATACAAAATACACTGTATAACAAGATATATAAAGATAGTATTCTAGTGTTTTGCTGAGAAGGAAATGGTTGAGCACATTAAAGCTGAGTCATCATAGCAAATTAGCAACACACAAATTTCCCTGCTACAATATTACCTTAAGCTGGGTAGCTAACAAATTTTGGCTATACTTCCATGACACGCAACAACACACTCACGAAATAATGCACATACTATCGCCGGCTTCCCCATTAGATTGGCACTCAGTCATTGTGTCATGGCCACATTACAATATAAGGTTCTAACAGTTAGGAATACAAGATAAGGTTATAACAGTACTGATCCTAATAATATTGAGCCGAATTCCATGCATCAAGGAAAGTAAAAGGCATTTATTTATTTAAACGTATAAATTTCTTTTAAATCAAATACTATCGCGCGAAATTCAAATTTATAATATGGAACACGTGTTTCGATGGACTCATGGAAGGCAGTAAATATCAAACATTCAAATTGTTTTATCTATACAAAAACCACAAGAATTTGCTTACCGGAGTTTTACGTTGTCCTTCGTGATGTATACGGAGTTATTTCAGCGTTCATCTTGGTTAAAATGGTATCTTTCTTCGCTGTATAAAACCTTTTAATTGTGGAAAATATAAAATATGGCGTCGCTTCGAAGTGACGCTATCCCGCCGAGCTTTGCGCGCGTAGCACTGCCACTGGTCTGTGTAAGTAACTGGACACAAAGCTACTTGTCAGCGTAATCAAAATAGTTTATATTTTTTAATCAACAATATTCATATCATACTGCTATTGGACAAACGGACGACATATATTCTTTTCATCACGAACTTACAAGAGATTCAATCACATTTTGGCTGCACAAATAACGCAATCTTGCGAAAACAAATCTATGCCCGATATTTTGAGTCGTCTTTGTGACATGGATATGGTGCATTTATCGTAATTATAAATGAATACATGTCTGTAGATCTCTACACAGAGTATTCTGTAAATGTACTCCTTTCACTACAATGTATAGTGGAGTCAAAATAACTCCGGGAGTAATTTTTTTGGAGTAAAAATTACTCTGGTATTTCTACTCCATTAGTTGTAGTTATTTTTACTCCTTTAGTGGAGTTAAATTTACTCTTGGTGGAGTAAAGTTTGGATTCTAGAGTAGTTTTAACTCCATTTTTAGAGTAGATTTAACTCCACTAGTTTTACTCTCCTATAAGGAGTTATTTTGACTCCCCACGTGGAGTTAAAATTACTCCCTGAAATTAACAGTGCATGCACTAAAAAGATCAAGTGATCCAATTAATTGAGAACAATAACATATTTGGGGGTATGTCCCACTAGCCAAACCATCTTATTTCATTAGCTGTGGGAGTACTTAAAGTTCCGTAATGAAATTCGCGGCTAATTTGAATTTGAAAGGGCATCAGTTTTTTTTACTCACTCTGTATATTGCCGGCCAAAACATGAAGTAAAACGTAAACAAAGTTTACTCGTCTATTGAACGGAATAATTATTATGGACAAGTTTTTTCCTGGACATACGTTTGGCTAATTACGCACAAGAACTCTGAAGCAGAAGTCCACAATATTTGTACATACGTCTTGTTCAGTGAGTCCAGATTACATGATGAGTTACCAAAGAATTGTAAATGTGGCGTAGAGTTTTTCGTGACAAAACTGACTTAGATGTCAAAATTATAGTTTATTATAGGTTATATATTGCAAGGGGTATCAAATAAACAATAAAGTTTGTAAAAGTGCTTACCGGCGTATGCTCCAAGACTCAACTGATATTTCTGCTGCTCACTTGTGACAGCAAATAGATCATATTCTGCGTATTTCGTGTTCCCAGAGGTATCCTCCATGTCAATACGAAGTTCATTTTGTGTTGCAGTTGTTAGCCTGTTGATTTTGTCCAGACCGAGCCAGAATTCACCATTCAGATTACCAAAGCCGTTTTTGTAATCTTGCCAACCTCGGAAGAAATCAACACTTCCATCAAGACGACGTTGAAATACAGTCCACCCTCCACCAGATGTTGTCATGTCACACAGGATATTGAAACTGCCTTTACCGTCTGGATCAATTTTGTAAACGCCATTTTTTTTAATTCCCTTCTCGTATAAATCAGCACAGTTCTTTCCTAAAAATAACAGAAAATTTGCTCTTCAACGCTCAAAATCTTTCAACAAATTAATGTAAATATCATAATAATTTCCCAACTACTGTGTTATTTATGTCATTTCCAGATCAGGGTCGTAGCCTAGGGGGACTATCGCCTCCCAATCATCTGACAATTTCTTTTTTAAACATCTTAATACGTATAAAAAGTGTGTGCTGGAGGGGGGGGGGGGGGGGAGGCGACAACACTACAAGAAGATGTGCCGGGAATGCATTTCAGTAGCCCTAAAATTTTCACTTTTCCTCGGGTGTTATCCAACTTCTCCAGGCTTCCAAAATCAGAGGCTGGCTACGCCCCTGTACCAGATTAAGTATATCAGTGCATATGTTCTTTGTGCAGTTGTGAATGTGGCTTCTCATTAACGCAAATTTACCAACATGTGCTTACCATTTTGGGGCTTTCTAAGCAGATTTAAAAGCTCGTCAATTTTTAACTCCAACCCTTTAACTTTTTTCTCAATGTTTTGAATGGTAGCTTTTGTAGAAAACTTTAATTCACAGGTGGGTAACGCTTTTCTTTTCGTGAGCTCATCATTCGTGTCTCCTTGGGCGCATTGTACTCTAGATGTAAAAATACAAACATAATTATGATTTACCTCAAGATAAACAACATGCATTCACAGCAATCTAGCTAGCCCCACAATATCGGTTCTGCTAGACCAAGTTTAACTGTATTATTATGTTTGTTTCTTTAAAAGTTGATCATTTTCACAATTAATGAACACGGAAATATTTGCATTGCACGACTAAATTGTTGGGCTGGTATTACGCTATACTGGGCACGTACTTGTCCAACATCAACGCACAATGGAGCCGCAAACTTTTGAGGACATCCGCCATAGAGTGGAAGTATTAAAAACGCAACGATACGAAATTCGGATACGTGTGGCGGTTTTTGAAAACGATGGTGTAAAATTGTAGAAATCGCCAAACCACGAGCGGCATTGTTATGGTATTGGCCTCGATATATTCATCAATGCATGCTCAATAAGAATTTACTATTTAATTCGGATCGGATTCGGATACATGTGGACGGAAAAAATGCAGCAAATGTCTGCACGGATGATAAACTTTTTGTAGCCACAATAAAATATTTGCGGCCAAACGAATCCGGATATGTGTGATGCATGCATTTTATAAGAAACATACTTGCAGTGAGGTGAGTCCGGGATTGGATAAAGCGAGGGTGAACATACTTGTTAAAGCAATTATAATTTATTTTGAATAAATTGAATATCTTCAGGCCATTAAAAATTTGCTCAGAATGATCCAGCTAAGATTTAGAAGTCATTAATCGGACAATCTTTTTTTGAATATTAAGTAATTTTTATTACGTGACTTGTATGCGTTACCCCAGATTAGATTTCCATAGGTTAAATAAGCATAGACCAATGCATAATATATTAACTTCAAGAATAGAATTTAAGTTTGTGAAATCGCGAATTCTGGAAATAATTGCTGCACATTTGATATTTTTTATATTCAAATCTAAGGGATCAGACCATGTTAAGTCTTCATCAATAAAAATTCATAGAAATGTGATATTTTTTACTTGTTTAATCTCTACATTAGGTTTCTTATCTATTGATCTACTAGTCGGTCATTTTATTCATCACAATTTGAATGATTTCGTTTAACTTTTTAAGATACGTATGACTAAAAAGTCCTTCCGCAAATAATACATTGAAACCGGTTCACTACAAAACTAAATATCATTTATGAATAAAAGAAACAATAAAGGGCCAGGACTGATCTCTGTAGGACACCACTTTTAATACCCCATTGTATTTCACAATTTGTTTCCTATTGCATAGACAATTTTCGAACCATTTTTTGGTCACTCCCCTTACACCTTAGTGTTCTAGTTTTTTATCTGAATCTTGTGATTAATTGTAATAAATGCCCTTGACAGATCAAGGAAAATACCAACAGAGGGTTTTCCCTCCTCTATTGCTTTGGTTTCTTGTCTACAAAGTCAATTATTGCATGATCTGTCGACCTATTTTTCCTGAAACCATACTGATCGATGTCTTGATAATATATTGTTTTATCAATGAATTTTGTTAATTGGTTGATCAAGTCTTTCCAGCAATTTAGAGAAGCATACAAGAACAGATATTGGTCGGTAATTTTCAAACTTCATTGAATGATTACCTTTAAAAATCGGCGTAATAAATGCAACTTTTAAATCATCTGGAATAACTCCAGTTGAAAATGTTAGACTAAAAATAGGTGTTAGTGGCTTAGACATTTCTTTAGCTGATCAACAATATTTGTCATAATGCCATCAAACCCGCAACTTTCCTTTGATTTCATGTTTTTCAGTTCAACTTCAAGTTCGTTTTCAAATTTAGGCCGTTTTCTGTGTCTTTTCTGTGTAATTTTCGCTGCCTTCGTTCCCCAATTACTTTTTCACTAGGTGATTCTATGGACTTTTATGTGCTGAATTTGAATTTTAATGTTGTCACTTCCAAAA
This sequence comes from Muricea muricata, assembly GCA_963855995.1. NCBI lineage: Eukaryota > Metazoa > Cnidaria > Anthozoa > Malacalcyonacea > Plexauridae > Muricea > Muricea muricata. Next base: position 108,020,518 of record OY979716.1, read on the forward strand.
ACCTGCAGTTTTTTTGTAATTTACGATTAATAATCGATCTTTTTCCCCCTAGAAACTTCATGTTGTTTACAAGTCTCTTAGCAGGGGGTTTCTTGCGGATACAGGCATTTTTGTATTGTTTTGATCACGGAGTTCATAAAATGATACTTTTCCAAGGAAAAAATACATATAAAATGTTGGCTTGATGATTCCATATTTATGCATACTTATTTATGTTGTTTATTTATGCGAGAGAATTGTGGATATTGGCCAAACGGTCTGCTATGCAATTTTTGTTACCCTTCTTTGATTATATATGCTGTCAGTCATATTAATATCACTTTTGATATATATAATTACTCCGCCTGCCGTAGACGAGGCGGAGTTTTAAATTCGCCCCGTTTCTGTTTTTTTTTTTGGTGTCAGAAGTCGGTGCAGCGCTCATGGGTGATACCGCTGGGCACTAGCGCGTGAGCAGGCCTAAACACGGCGTTTAAACTCAATTTCCAGCGAAATATGTAAACAAAACACGCATTTTAACATGTATGCTAGAACATTTAAACCGCAAGAAGGTTTTACGTGCAAAGATTCTCATGCAAAATGTTTTAAAACGACAAATTCCACCGCGAAACTTTACCGAGGAGCGATGTATCGTGGTGCAACCGATCCGAACGTTGTATTCCAATAAAATTACTGGTTACAACGTTTGATAATTCCAATAGTTACTGGAATTGTCATTTCATGCATGTAAAATGAACCCTGACCCAAACTTCAACCCTGACCTTAACCCTAACAATCCCAATAATTTATTGGAGACAATAATTTTATTGGGATACTACGTTCGGATCGGGTGCGCGGTGAAGTTTTGAGAGCGTGTTTCCGTCATTTTCTGTTGTGTTTCCACTTTTATTAAGAAATTTAGAAATTTCTACACAAGAACGAAACGCAAATTCTACTGAAAAATCTATATACAAAACACAATTTTTAACATGTAATAGTCAACAAAAAGAGAAAGGAAGGTTCTTTATCAAAACATTGCTCCAGAAATGTTTTAAAACGGCAAAGTTTGATAGACTCTATCATTCCATGATCAAGGAGTGAGTCTAAGAATTGTGTTTCTAATTCTAATCACGATTTCTTTCCTTGGTTTTCTATACCTATGTTGAGATGCTGATATTTCGTGCAAAACGATTAATTTGCTTGTGGGATCTCATACATTTTAAAAGGTAAGAGACATTTTACATTCCAATTCCAGAAATACATATGTTAGTCTAAAGTTCCCAACAAATTATATCGTGGAGACTTCACGCAGTCTGCTACAGAATTTATTTAAATGATGCTATCAGGTTAATATATTTATGTATTGTATACACTTTTAGTAAAATTTTCTTTACTTGCAACTACCCAAAAATAAAACAGCCATATGGTGGTGGTATTATGACAAAAGAATCTTGTTTAATATATGTACTATGAAAGTCTTTAATTTGAATTAAATTCTAAAAAGTGCAATCTTACTAGTACTCTGGGTAGAGACTAGAGTACTTGGCAAGTCAGTCAGACATTGATTTTTGGTTATCTTGGTGATTACATAAGATGTGCTAGCAATGTCTTAAAATGCCTTGGAAGGTATCCTAATAATAAGTGATTTAAAAAGGAGTTGGTTGTGCGGAACAGAAATAAGTGAATATACCCCGCTCCCACTGAACGCTCTAGTTACAGCCTTGTGCCCATTTTCGTTTTGGCAGGCAGAGTGAACGCCTTAACAGGCGTCTTGTTATATTATATCAATTTCAGTTTTTGTTAATAGTGGGAAGTGTGAGTAGTGTTAAAGGTGTAAAAAGTACTAAACTTAGCATATTAGGCACAGACTGTAGTGCATTTTTACCTAATACTAGAATGTTAACAAATGATAAAATATCACCATTCAGAAATGTTTCAGTACAAGTGCATCTGGGTTATAGTAGGTTGTACATTCCAGGTAGAAATTCTACTAAACGTGGATGGCACTGTGCACATGATTCTTTAGTTAATGGTAAAACTCAAATTAAGATGATCAAATTCAATAGAATTTACTAGCAATGTAAAGTTGATTTTTTTATTAAGCTGCTAGTTTTCTAGTTTTGTAAAAAGTTTTTTTGTGTTGATTTAAAATATTTATCTGGTTGATAGTGCTATCCAATATCCAAACTAGCAATATACTAACAATATTATATAACGAAAGAAAAAAAGATGGGAAATGATCAATGATGTAGCTTGAAGCATTACAGTTATATTACACAGCAAGAAGTTATGGGTTGTAACAGGTTGTTGAAAACAGGATCACTGTTGCTGGTTGTCAACAATATTGTTGAGCCTGAATTAGCCTGGAATAACAAGGCTGAACAATATTGTTGGTAATATTGAACAATGTTGCCCCAAGAACATTGCTGCATACTGTTTTCGTCATCTTCTGATTTTTGGCTGTGTAAGATCTTTGAGAGCTACAAATATGGCATCATTATATGGTGTTAAAGTGTGCAGATGTATCTCCAGGCATTACTTTATGGTACATAACTTTTACATTTGCTTTTCAGCTAAGAAATTTATCTTCTTAACACTACACGCACTGCAGATGAAATCTCCAGTATGCTACTGTAATGGTATGCTACAGTCTTCTACAAAGCTTCTAACTCAGCTGCTATAATAACTAACTCAGCCCCCAGTAGCCTGACCATTTAGTCCTGCCATGCAAATCTCAAGTTTTTACAACACTGACGAGGAAAATAAGGTCGTATGAATTGCATAGCAGAATGTTCGGCCAATGTGCACAATTATCTTACATACTAGAAATACATGCATGCAGCAACCCCTCGCCACTAACTAAGAGCATGCAACTATATTTTCGGAATTACATGAAGTACTTGAATAGGTTGTTGTCATAGCAACACGGCAGTTGTTATTCTTTCTGTATATTTTTCAAAGTGACAAAATATCAGTTTTTAATCCTTATTTTATTGACAATTTTTTTAAATGGAACAACATTTGTCATCAGTATGTTATTACGCCTAATGTAAGCTTAAGTTTGGCATAAAATACGACCTATTACTCCCCGAGCCAACGGTACGAAGCGCCGTTCCGGGCGTAAGCCCGGGGCGAGGGTTACTAATTTCGTATTAGATAGATTTAGATCGAGAACGTCAACGTATAAGACGACGTGAAAATGACGTAATCAAACAACTGACTTCTACCTCCGGTTTAATCTAGAACGTCAGATTTGTCTTTTTACAAGTGTTTTTGTGTTTTCATCTCGCCTGTTTATTTCGTTGGATATTTCAATCAGTTGTCAATATATAGGCAAGCAAAAGCTTTCTAAGACTAGCCTAGTGTTTCTGAAGATTGTGTTTGAACAGTCATGAAATTTTAAAGGAATAAACTCACAATATTTTGTTGTTTTGAAGAGGTGAACTTCATCGCATTTTTTGGAAAAAAACAAAAGTTGCAGGTAATTTTTCCGGGTAAATCTTATAGTTATTAGTGATTCAGTCAGGTCTGTGTGTTTTTTCCAGATAATATAACATGTCAGTGATTATCCTGGTAACATTTAAAAAGACTTTCAATGGCTTTATTGGCATTTGTACTTTTTTACATTCTTGTATGAACAACGCGGCTAGAAATGACCGAGTTTTTACTTATTTTAGTATGTTAATTTTTGTTTATTTACATCTTTCCTAGTTATGAACACTTTTTATACTATTTTATTTTTCCTTGTCATTGAATATCTCGTTTGATAAAGAATGCTAGCAGTACTGAAGAGTTTAACATTGCTTGCGATTTTGTTGTTTTTCTATGGCGGGAAAAGTGTTTGTCAGAAACCGGTACGTCCAAAACCTGCCAAAATACTAAGAAACAAGCTTGTCGTTACAAAAAATAATTACCTAGGATTAGTAAGCAATACATGAACAACAAAATAGAATGATTTTTGGATGCCTCCAGTCATATTTTTTAAATACAAAAACACAAAACTTTGACGTTCTCAACACGACGTGAAAGCTACTGGATTCACGTCCTGTTCAGAACGTGGACGACGTCCTACACGAAACCGGAAGTGTAATTTCGCGGGTCCACGCCATTTTCACGTCGTCTTAACGTCGACGTCCTCGATCTAAATCTGTCTATTAGCGGAGTTCAAAGTCATTTCTCGTGGTAGTTAGGTAGTAAAAATTGTATGTCATGACGTCATCCGCACTGATCTCAACAATATGCCGACTATCATGAATGGCTAACACTGATTGGCCAGATTTAATATTTATTGTTGATTGATTAATCCCAAATCCAAGTTATTCAACTGTCAGCAAATATTTAACTTTAGTTAGCTTTATGCATTATAATATTTTGTATTTTTGCAAAAAGTTTTGGGAACTTTAACAAGAATTTATTGTTGTAAAAGTTAAACGAAAAGCATTTATCAGGTCAACAAATATGGAGTCAAGCAACCAGCGAAAGGAAAACGAGGAAGCAGAACGTTTAGCAAGGCAAAATGAGCGTAGACGACGACCAAGGCTCGAGGAGACTGACGAAGAAGATTGAAGAGAGATTAATTCGGGAAAAATACAGAGAAGCGCCAACAATTGACTATGGCGTGAGCACAAGGCAAGTTTGTTGATAGTGCATATTTATACTTGTGTTTAAATGCTTTATAAAGGCCGGCGTAGCCGTACTCATCTAGTCTATTCACTGTTTAAATTCCAAAGTAAGTTTATGTTTTGTAAATGCAAGACTGTCTTCTTATTATTAATGTTATTAATAGGTCGTATTTTATACCAAATTTAAGCTTACAATAGGCGTAATGACATACCGATGACAAATGTTGTGCCATTTAAAAAAATTGTCAATAAAACAAGGATTAAAAACTCAATATTTTGTCATTTTGGAAAAATATACAGAGAGAATAACAATTGCCGTGTTGCTATGACAACAACCTATCGAAGTACTTCTTGTAATTCCAAATATTTAGTTGCATGCTCTTAGCTAGTGGCGAGGGTTTGCTGCATGCATGTATTTCTAGTTACATTAGTAATAAGAAGACAGTCTTGCATTTACAAAACATAAACTTACTCTGGAATTTAAACAGTGAATAGACTGGATAAGTACGGCTACGCCGGCCTTTATAAAGCACTAAAACACAAGTATAAATACGCATTATCAACAAACTTGCCTTGTGTTTCACACTATAGTCAATTCTTGACGCTTCTCTGTATTTTCCCCGAATTAATCTCTCTTCAAGAGTTTTGTGGCAGTCGTTTTCGTCTTATTTGTCGCCTTTTTGGATGTCTTAAGTGTTTGCTACTCCCGATAGTCCGCCATATTCCTGACATCAGAAGTGACCACCCTTCGTTGATTGTGAAAGTTGCCAATTCTCTTTGCAAAAATACGAAATATTGTAGTTCAAAAAGCAAATTTAGATATTTGCTCTCAGTTGAATACGTGATTAATCAATCAACAATAAATTTTAAATCTGGCCAATCAGTGTTAGCCATTCATGACAGTCCGCCATATTGTTGAGATCAGTGTGAGCATGACGTCATGACCTACCAAAAAAATCTCATCCCCATCGCCTATGAACAGCGACTTTGAACTTTGCTAGTGCAAAATTAGTAACCCTCGCCCCGGGCTTACGCCCGGAACGGCGCATCGCGCCGTTGGCTCGGGGAAAATACAAAATAACATACCTAAACAGGCTAGTAATCAGGCTAAACAGGCCTAAGCCGCTAAAAGTAACTGAAGAATCATTGCAAATGCAAATGATAATTATTTAAAAGCTAATGTTTCCCATATTTTGTATCTATTTTTTAAATTGTATGAACTCAAATGAACTCAATGATCAAAACAATACAAAAATGTCTGTATCCGCGAGAAACCCCCTGCTAAGAGGCTCGGACTAGTACAATAATTGTAAATAACATGAAGTTTCCTAAGGGGAAAGATAGATTTTTGATTTACGTTTGATGAAAATCGGGCACAGATTACGGCCTAATTATAGCTATAAGATTTTCACATAAGACTATCAGGAAACATTTTCAAAAGGTTTATATTTATGTTAAATTTTGGAAACATTTAAATTTATATTTAGTTATATTTACACTTATTTATATTTAATTAGACAATCAAAATTTTTGTTAAAACAGTGCATTTAATAAGGCATCACAAACTCCGAAATGGCTTTTTGTGCGCAGTTCCTCGATCTTTTTGCGGCTACACGCATGTACGCGAAGCGTACGTACCTATATCATACGTAGATCAGTTAAGGTTTGCGACATTGTTGTTATTCTAGTTGGTTCCGTAATCAATTGTATCAGATCCAGAGGAGGTTGGAAGCCCGTCCCAGCATGCATTGCATCATTAATATTCAGAATCGTGATTTCTTACCATGTTTGTTGGAAAAATTGTGGAAATCTATTTCAATTTTTTGCCAAGAACATTTGATATTTTTGAAAGTAAGTTTTTATGGATGTTTTAAACATGACTCAAATTTAACGACTTTCGCTTTATTTAGTATTCTAATGACGTTGTATTTATGCTAATCGCCATTTGTACTCACCTGTTTTCAGGGCCATTGCACAAATGTAAAAAGTGGCTTTCAAAACCCCCTGGAAACAATAGGGTTTTTTAATCAGAAATTAAATAAAATACACGCTATCGTATTCAGGAAGAGTTGCTCTTTCTAACAGAACTTTAGACAATACATTGTCCCCATATAACTGACGAGTAATCGCGGTTTGAAAGTAGGGCATCTTCAGTATACTTGATCACAGGAATTTTCGTCCACGTGGGACTCATGACTTGAAAAAACACTGTATGAGTCATTATTTAATTTTTTGTTTTATTTCGAAGCATTGGCATATATGTCGATCTCTTCTGAATTTAACTGCTGTATTTAAGTTAAATACATTATCTTTTTATAGAATTCAAATAATTCTGACAGTGATTGCGATGTTATTGTTGATCAAGAAAATGACAATTACGCTGTGCGAAACGTTCGTACTCTTAATTTGCAAAATGACACCAAGGAAAGCAAATAGAAAGTCTTGAAGAGTTTCTCTCATGGAATACTCAACCTCCAGAAGTTGGAATATCTGCTCAGGCCATACCATACCATAGTTATAGTATATATACGTGTACATAGTTTCACACATGCATACACTTTGTTGGTAGAATTGTTCTTGTCAGGCTACGCCTACAAGGAAGTTCAGATTGCACACATGTACATACTTCCATTCATGCTTGTGCTATATGGTATAAGCTGGTATGGTTGTTAATCCTGGTTATACAAGTTAAAATAGTCTCTATACTTTGCCATAGCTTACTAACATTTCTGCCTAAGTCATTTTTTATCATAATTGATTTGGGCAATAATGTTAGTTGGCTGTCGATATGGGATTGCAGTACAAGCAGCATGCTTCACGTTTTGCTTTTCACTCTCATTGTATGATGACATGAAAGTGTTGCAGCAACATTCCTTAGATATTTACTTTATGTATATTTTACCTTTTGAATAAAGCATTTTATTGACATTTACTGTGTATGACCATTGCATTATGACCACCGAATATACAACAGTAAAACACGGGGGGGGGGGGTTGTTCCTGAGTAAATTGCTTTGTTCTACAATTTCTTTAAAGTATCCCTGGCCATAGAGTATCTTTGGCAATAATTTCCTAAATGCAAGACTACTTGCATTTTTAATCTGTTCAACTTCTCAATACAATATGGTTAGGGTTATCATGCACACAGTTAACGGTTGGTTTGTTTTATCAACAGTAACACAAAGTAGACTATAAGATAAAGTAGTTTGATACTGTAGTAAACAAACACAGCAAACTGAGTTTAAGGTTACATTATATGAAAAAATTTTGAAATTACCAATTTTGAGCTTTTTATCGATTTTTACGAATTAATTAGCGAGCTTTCGAAATATGCAAAAAAAATTAAAAATTTTAAAACGCAAAAGAGATATGGGCAAATGTATTAAAGTTGCTAAATATTTTGCCGCGAAAGTTGCATTTGAGATTGGCATTTTCTGTTAACACGTTCATCAAAATTATCCCGTCAAGGTGACAGTATGTGGCCATCTGTTTTGCTTTCTACATCAGATCCTATTTCGCATGCTGATACGTGGCTATAACACTGATTATGACTCCTGGAAAAGCTAAAAATTAAAAAAATACGAATACATTTTGAAAACGTTAGCAGAAAGCGACCGTGGTTCTTGGTTTAATCAGGAAGAACAGTGGTAGTCAAATGACTCAACTAGCATGGCTTCAAGTTTAAGCTCGCCGTTTTCTAGCACAAGGAAGCTAAAAGCGAGTAAGCAGTCCTATTTAAATGAAAGCTTTACTGCGTCAAGCGACAGTGAAACGGACTATTATTCCGGTTCAAGCGAGGAAATCAGCGTGACATTTACAAGTGTGATATTGCCTATGCGCCAACAAAATAAAATTTACTCGAGAACAAACATTTTATCCAAAAGGGTTTGTTTGCTTGTATTTCCGTCCTCACTATCTGCGTCCGTTGTTTCAGTCCGTCTCCTTTTATGCGCAGACGATTATGAGGTTTCTTTGCCTTGTTTGCTCTTGCGTTTAGCCGGCATTTTTCCAGTGTTTTGACTTTACCAAATGCTAAAAGCACTTTGTCGCACTAGTAAAAGCATTCATTGGTGGAAAGAACACCTTGCCAAATAGCAATTACGAAAGTTGAACCTAATTGGTTAATGATAAATGCGATTAAAGGATTAAGGAAGTAGGAAGTACAAATGCTAAGTGCCGCTAAAATACCCGCGAAATCTTTGATTGCCTCTATTTTCTAAAGAGAACTTTACGCAATTCTCAATACAAAGTGAGCTTTCCAGCTCGTACGTTTGAACCGATTTTGCCCAAACTTTGTCACAATATAGAGAGATAGTTAAGGCGTAAAAACGTGTTCGGAAATTTTTTGTAACGTGATATTTTTTGAGTTATGATAGTTTTTCTCAACGCACTCCCGAACAGAAGGAACACTAAAGTTGCCTGGCTTATATCTCAGCTATAACGCAACCTGTCAAAAAATGCGAATACGTTTTTGTAACTTGATTATCAGAGATTCGGAAAATGTTAATTTGGAAGTTTCTGCGTAAAATCTAGTGAAGGAGAAAACTCGTCGCGTCCAAGAGTGCCGATTCTCAAAATCCACGCGACTATCGCTTTAATTTTAAACTCACCTACATGGTTTTAAGTCCCGTATTTCTACAGCTATCAAGCAATATTTCTGCCAAATTTGAGAGACGTTCCGTTAAAACTGATTGAATAGTGAATGTTTTTTTGTGTCAAAGGCACCTATCATATAATGTAACCTTAAAAACTTTTATTTATTTGAAAAAAGGATGGAAAAATTACAGTATCAAATTGATTGTTGAGATTTTTTATAGTCCACACATGATAATTGCAAGAGCCTTTTTGTGTTTTGTCTGTGCCGAGAATGAACTATACAGAAAACTTTGTGTCTCATTTACAATCCTTGTCCCCATCATTCTCTCCGTCAGAATAGTTAACATTTTTAGCATCACCATTTGCATGCAACTGTTGGGTCAACTGTTGAATTTCCTTAAATGTTAAATCCAATTGTCTACAGCTTCATCTTCTACACTCACACTTTTGACATCAAGCTAGAGGCATCTCTTTACTATATAAACTTTAACCAAACACAGGATTTAATAGCAGCTAAATCAATGCAATTGCATGCATAACTGTGGCTCATCCACATTCACTAGTAGTTTATTCAGTATATCCTCTGAAATATCCAGCTTGTGTGGTCAGATTATTACAAAAGCTGGTGATGGAAAACGTTAAACTGTAGTGGATTAGTTTAGTACCACAGACAGGTAGAATTTTTGATGTGTTTAGTTATAAATAGATTTTATTAATTTGAAAAAGTCAAATATTTGTATGATTTTCGAGAATTGAACCTTTTGTCTATCAGCTAATTAAATCATATAATAATCGTACCTTAAAGGCACAAGTAGAATAGATTTCTGTCAGTAAAGGACTATTGCATTCGGCGAACATCTTCAACTTTACGCCACTTGACAACCGATGCACAAAGTGCAATTCGCCCAATGTCCACAAAATTAACGTGAAGTTCACAGCATTCGTGTTCTACACACGACATCCCTTGAACCAGCAGCTATAGTCGCTCTTTCCAAACACAACATGCGTAGAGATGGTCACATCCATTCAAATCAGTAGCCTTATTGTCATAAATAACTCGCCATGTTTGCATAACGAGTGGTAACAGAACAATAACGTGCATCCCGGAAATTGATAATATATAATGAGTGCAAAGCATGCCGGGACGGGCTTCCAACCTCCTCTGCGTCAGATCGTACATATCCAAAATATCTACGGGATCGGAAGTACTTGTATCAAGATCTCGTGAAAGTATATTACAATGAAAATCTCTCATTAAATATAATTGGGAATTTTCTGCGACAATTCTTTCAATATAGTATCTTCAAACCAGTTTAGCAGTTCCCTCCTTAACTAGGTGGTCTACACCAAGTACGCACTAGAAATTGTTGAGAACAAGGAAATTTAAGTAGTTGAAAATTTCAGATTATTATTCATGAGATCATTACGAATACTATAATCCCCGAGCCGACGGCGCGAAGCGCCGTTCCGGGCGTTAGCCCGGGGCGAGGGTACTAATTCCGCACGGCTATTTACACCCGGGAAAAGGAAAGCATAGCAAAGCATAGAGATTGTAAAAGAATAGAGGCGTTATTCTGATTAAAGTTCAGTCAAGCTCGCGGGACAAATTGAAGCTCGCTAATGGGGGGGGGGGGGGGGGCAAATTTAAGACCCGGATGTAACATCTTACATCTATTGGCTGTTGATTGACTGTTCACAACAACAGATTGAGAAAGCTGAGAAAAAACTTTTTCCGATTTTTTCGCACTAAGAGTTTTTTTAATAAAAACTAAGGCGAAAATGTTAAAGATTAGTGCGGGATTGCCTTGAAAGGTTTGAATTTTGTGTTTTAAATACTGGATAAAATTGGGTATGTTTAATATTGAGTATTTGTTTGCGAAAATGCAATTTCTGTATTCGAAAAATCAAATGAACACACTTGAAAGTCTTTAAAGTTTAAATAGATCGCAGTATTGTGGCTGTACACCTTGTTGCACCTCTAAAACAATTTTGATAACTGCCTGAAGGCAAAAAAGTTCAATTTGTGTCCAGATGTGAGATATTTTGGCAGATATTTTGCAAACCCTCGATGTGAAAAGCCGGTCAAAAACTGGCTGCTATGCGTTGCTAGGGAGAACCTAAGGTTGAAAAACTCTGATATTTACACAAAAATCTGGCTGTCTGCACCTAAAATTACAAAAACTAGAAAGCTAAAAACATGTTTTCCTAGTATAGTCAGTATCTGTGTGCATCATGGTCATAAAAAGAAGCAAAGATCATCAAAAACAGTATGTTTTCATCGCTGTACATCCGGGACCTAAATTTGCCCCCCATTAGATTTATTCAATTTGTCCCGCGACTCCTCCCCAGATGCCGCCTCTATTCTTTTATAATCTATATGTAGCGAAGTCTAAAATTCATCAAATATCGCGGGCGCGTGGTTCAAGGGTGGCGGTGAGTGGGAGTGGGTGGTCATCACTGACCTCAAAAATATGGCGGACTATATTGCACTACAATATTTCGTATTTTTGCAAAAAGATTTGGCAACTTTCACGTCCAACGAAGGGTGGTCATTTCTGATCTCAGGAATATCATGGCGGACTATCAGGAGTAGCAAACAGTTAAGGCATCCAAAAAGGCGACAAATAAAACGAAAACGACTGCCACAAGACTTTTAGAGATTGCCTCAACAGATTAATTCGGGGAAAATACAGAGAAGCGCCAAGAATTGACTATGGCGTGAAACACAAGGCAAGTTTTTTGATAATGCGTATTTATACTTGTGTTTTAATGCTTCATAAAGGCCGGCGTAGCCGTACTCATCCAGTCTATTCACTGTTTAAAATCCATAGTAAGTTTATGTTTTGTAAATGCAAGACTGTCTTCTTATTACTAATGTAATTAATAGGTCGTATGTTTTATACCAAATTTAGGCTTACATAAGGCGTAATAACATACTGATGACAAATGTTGTGCCATTTAAAAAAATTGTCAATAAAACAAGGATTAAAAATTGATATTTTGTCATTTTCAAAAAATATACAGAAAGAATAACAATTGTCGTGTTGCTATGAGAACAACCTATTCAAGTACTTCATGTAACCCCGAAAATATAGTTGCATGCTCTTAATTAGTGGCGAGGGGTTGCTGCATGCATGTATTTCTAGTTAATTAATATTACGTACATAGATACAAACTCCTCCCCCCTTTCCACCATTAGTATAACTCCTTATAATCTCATATCCATCTAGATATCGTTCATTATCAACAAGTGAAGTGTCCAATTCCGTTTAATTACTTGCGCATCATTGTTCGTATCATACATAAATATTCTCAAGTCATCTATGTGAGATATTAAACTATTAATATTAATTAAGACATGCCATAGTAAGGCCACGTTTGAAAATATTAGAGTGAGTCGATTTACTTATGGATGAAGGGCTACAATTAAGTGACTGACTTTCCCACGGCTGCTCCCAGTCACGTTTAATGCAGGAGAAAATATTTTATGGACTTGGATGTATTCCTAGAGTGTTGAAGAATGTTCCATTAATCAACAAATACAAGTCAATTTTAGTCAATCCTGTGCGCGTCGTATACAAATTAAAACTGGTTGTAAGTACTTTTCTGTTATGTGTTTAAACGAAGCTTTAAGTATCAAAAAGACATTGGATAATAAGCTTTATATTTTTAATAATAATCCTTAGAAAACTTGTGATAGGATGAGTGTAGTATCAAATCAGGTAAATTTTGAATCAGATCAAACTTGCGATGCATTTTCTGCCGATGATATCACCTCTCCCGACTCCGGAAATTCTAAAGCTTATAGCTTATTTTATGAGGATTACAATGACGCTTGATTCATTTCAGGATGCTTTAATGCAGGAAAATATTTTGTTTTACTGGTGCAATTTACTGTACCACCGAGTCACTACACGCTACATAGAAAATAAACCCAAGTGTCATAGAACATTTAAGAAAAATTTAGTGCTTCTAATAAGCTGCTTTCCTGATAGAAGGTCTCGGACTTCTGCGAATTAAAGAGGTACTGCAGTATTAGCGTAATCAGGGTAACCGAACGAAAAGTTTCGTGCGAAAACGATAGAAAATACTATCTGCTTACCCTTCAATGCCCACAAAGAGGAAATAGATCAAAAACAGCAGACCTGAATTCAACTTGTTCATCTTGCGCGACTCTGCCACTAAATGTGGATGAGCGTTGAGTTCCACACAATTTCATTGTCGATGAATTAACAATTAAGTCAGCAAATATTTGCTGTAAACACGAATTCTCCTGCAGCACCGTTTGATTATTATAGCAGTGTAAATTTGCATTTAAATATTGTCTTAGCTACATTGCTATTAGTAAGATTCCGATTACACAAGACCGGAACCGCATGGTCACGACATCGACTTCGGGCAGTTTTTCACTTTTTCTATGATACACTTGTATATATTGTAGTTAATAGTAAATTTTGTACTAATATTATCGTAAATGTAACCTACACTCGTCTTGAAATGGTTCAATTTTATAACGTGATCATGTAGTTAGTTTGGCTGGCTATTTACTAGTAAGGGCTAATTATTCTGCAAAAGAAGACAATTCAACGCGGATTTTCGTGAGATAAGAACAAAGAGTGCTTGTTTATGTGGAACAAATTTCGATAATTGACATACTTATAATTTTTGTCAGTTCTTCCTGCTCAAAGGGGAGGCCATGCAAGGTCGTTTGGCGAAGTTTGTTTGTACACAACAAATTTTATAATATGAGACACATGTTCTTTATTTGTCTGTTATTAGGGTACACTCAAGGTAGTAATTGTAAGCAAGCACGTACAGAATATAAGGCACATGACAACACAATCCGCTTAGATTGCATACTAATGTTAAGAAACATTTATTTAGTAGGTAAATAGATTTTTCAAACTGAAATATAATTTTATTGTTGTAAATTAAGACACTAAAGTTTTGCACATGGTAATGTTCTTCAGTGGTTGATAGTTCCCCGGCGAAAAGATATAATATTTCCAGCTTTTTTAAAACATTACGTTTGCAATTAAACGCTGTTGGCATTTCACATTGTTGAAATAATGGCCCCAAATCGAGCACACTCCAGCATTTTACAAGTGAGAAGTTTCGCACACCATTTCGAATGAACTTTTTTTTGGCAATTTTTACACTAGTAGGAAAGCATTGCACCAAAAGGAGATCTTATACAGTATATAACTCTTCCTTCAATATTTTGGGACGATAAAAGTAGCCGAGCAGAGAGATTGTCCACTGAGCTCGAGACGCAAAATTTCAATCAAATTTATTCAATTGCATCACATACTACACTTAAAACGATCTCGCTTACAATGTGTTTGCTACATTGTTGAAAAAAGGTGCTGTAATATAGCATGTTAATTCACTCTCTCGAGCACTGTATTACGACGGACATTTAAACAATGACCATGCAGTCCAGCTGTTACTGAAAGCAAAGAGAAATGTAAAACAGAACGTTGTTTGGATCTTGTGCCTTCGTTGGTTGATTTACTTCAAATTCCAAAGCAGGCGAAGGTCAAAATACAAATAGATAATGGAATCTAGTTGGTTGAAAGTCGCAGTAAAATAAGGCAGAAGCCAATTTGTTTATAGTTCTGCATTAAATAGAGAAAAATTATAAAATCAGTCAGAAATATCTGGCAATAGTATAAAATGTTAAGACCTCATACCTTTTAGACTTGTTAAGCGGAAGAGCGCGCCAGTGCAGTGGGGTGGAATATTTGGGAAAAAGTAGCCGCACAAAACGCAAACGACCAGAATCCAAAGCGGTGCTAAAAATTTACTTTTTAACTGCATCCTGCACTAATTATAGGCTGCTACTACGCTCGTCCGATTTAGACTCGGCTCGCTCCTTAGCAAAAATGAGGTACATGGGGCTCACTTGCACAGAATTACCGCTTGTTTACATGTGTAACATATTTTGTTTATGATGGACAATATTTAAAATGTCAAACTTAACTTGAACGAGTACCCTAAATATCTTAATTCCTGAAATTAACATTATTGTTTGTAACGGATAAATATCGCAAACAGTAATTTTGGAGCTATACATGTTAAGTAAACGTATCCTTGTCTGTACATAAAATTTATGCTTTTTCACCCTAAACAAACATTTATTTTCTTTTTCTATTTAATGATGTTATGTACTCAGGTTAATATGATGTATGTGTTGCTACTCTGAGTGTATATCCGCACCGGGCAAGCTTGAAAAATATGCCTGGCCACGGTGGGATTCGAACCTACGACCTTTGGAATGCTAGCCCAATGCTCTGCCAACTGAGCTACGCGGTCAGGTCGGTTCGAGTGTGTGATATTTCAGAACTTAAGTCTAGTTCCTTCAATACCAATGTAATCTAATAGTATGATCTTTTTCTATTTAATGATGTTATGTATTCAGGTTAATATGATGTATGTGTTGCTACTCTGAGTGTATATCCGCACCGGGCAAGCTTGAAAAATATGCCTGGCCACGGTGGGATTCGAACCTACGACCTTTGGAATGCTAGCCCAATGCTCTGCCAACTGAGCTACGCGGTCAGGTCGGTTCGAGTGTGTGATATTTCAGAACTTAAGTCTAGTTCCTTCAATACCAATGTAATCTAATAGTATGATCTTTTTCTATTTAATGATGTTATGTACTCAGGTTAATATGATGTATGTGTTGCTACTCTGAGTGTATATCCGCACCGGGCAAGCTTGAAAAATATGCCTGGCCACGGTGGGATTCGAACCTACGACCTTTGGAATGCTAGCCCAATGCTCTGCCAACTGAGCTACGCGGTCAGGTCGGTTCGAGTATGTGATATTTCAGAACTTAAGTCTAGTTCCTTCAATACCAATGTAATCTAATAGTATGATCTTTTTCTATTTAATGATGTTATGTACTCAGGTTAATATGATGTATGTGTTGCTACTCTGAGTGTATATCCGCACCGGGCAAGCTTGAAAAATATGCCTGGCCACGGTGGGATTCGAACCTACGACCTTTGGAATGCTAGCCCAATGCTCTGCCAACTGAGCTACGCGGTCAGGTCGGTTCGAGTGTGTGATATTTCAGAACTTAAGTCTAGTTCCTTCAATACCAATGTAATCTAATAGTATGATCTTTTTCTATTTAATGATGTTATGTACTCAGGTTAATATGATGTATGTGTTGCTACTCTGAGTGTATATCCGCACCGGGCAAGCTTGAAAAATATGCCTGGCCACGGTGGGATTCGAACCTACGACCTTTGGAATGCTAGCCCAATGCTCTGCCAACTGAGCTACGCGGTCAGGTCGGTTCGAGTATGTGATATTTCAGAACTTAAGTCTAGTTCCTTCAATACCAATGTAATCTAATAGTATGATCTTTTTCTATTTAATGATGTTATGTACTCAGGTTAATATGATGTATGTGTTGCTACTCTGAGTGTATATCGAAGGAACTAGACTTAAGTTCTGAAATATCACATACTCGAACCGACCTGACCGCGCAGCTCAGTTGGCAGAGCATTGGGCTAGCATTCCAAAGGTCGTAGGTTCGTATCCCACCGTGGCCAGGCATATTTTTCAAGCTTGCCCGGTGCGGATATACACTCAGAGTAGCAACACATACAAAACATTTATTTAATATTACAGTTGATAAGGCTAGCTGTGTGCATGCATGTTGAGTTTGTATTTAGCTATACTTGCTTGCGTACTTGCTGCAGTACATCGAACTTGAAGGAACAGGAAAACCACTACTTTTTGAGAATCGATTGCATAAAATATCGGAAATAGCAATATATAAGTAAACTTTATAAAATAATAAAACAGTAACTGTCAGTGATTTATAAAAAAATGTTTACCCTTCTCAGAGTGGTGACTAACAAGCTTGTCATATATACTAATAAGTCAAGACTATATAAACCAAGTCAAGACTAAACCATATGCCCTTCTAGACTAAAACAAGGAAGAAGAAACATCCTATTCAATTTGTTTGGACTATCTGAACTTTGTGATTAAATGTGGGCGTGATTAATGTGTTGAGGACAATGTCATAGTGAATAAAGATAATTATTTTGCTCAATATTTAATTGGTTTGAACACGAATTTTCCTGCAAGACTTTCAATAGCCCAGTAGAGTATCACTAATTTGCGTTATTGCCATGCCTTGCTTGCTTCATCATTATTTGGACAGTCATACCCACCAAATACACCCCTCAATATTCAACAATTTTCGGATGATTACAACATAACTAATATTAATATTTATCAAAATGAAATAATCATTTGCAGTATTTCAAAAGCGTAAATTGTAGACTATGAGTGCGCAAGGGATGACGGGTTGTTGCTCATTTTCACCTCTAAACAAGGAAATATTTCTGTGCAGTAGCATCAAAGCACGGCAAACTAACTTGCTACAAAGATAAGTCCATGGAAATCAGGGCCTAAATAGACAATAACCATTATTATATACTGAATGTCAAAGTTCATTTTTTCCTGTTTCTTATTGGTTAAGAACGTATCACGCGATAGTGGAGAAATTCTACTGTCTCCCTGGCAACGTAGCTAAGCGGTGGACATTACTTTTATTCACCGGTAAATAACAAATCCACAGAGCCTCACGGGGCCATGTCAGGTAAAAGGTAATCCTTTTTACACATGTTTGATTGATTTGGGGTACTTTTCTTCTCTTTTGACACTCAGTATATAATAAAATACTTATTGACTGAGACCTCGGGAAAGCAGTATGTTTTGTGGACCCTCGACTGTCGATGTTGTGTTGCTGTGACGAACATCGACAGTCTCTGGTCCACAAAACATACTGTTTCCCTCGGTCTCAGTCAATAAGTGTTAATTATCCCTTGCGCTCATAATTCACGGTTACGCTTTTGAAAGGAGAACCTTGATTGAAATAGCTGTATAATGCTACAGTAAGCAGATATTAAAAATCGTGATCTTAATTAGACTAGGAACTTGTATAAAGATGACACTAGAGAATTGTGTAGACGATTAATAAATACGGTTTCACTGAGTGCAATAACTGACTCGGGTGGATGAAGCGCAATGCAGTCATAATATTATGTAGGGCCTACATAGCCATCGCCCGCATGTTTATACGAAAACGTTGACAAAATCACAAATATAATGAACAAAACGTTTTTTAGTCAAGGGCCTAACAACCAACAGGTTTTACACATCGACGCGTTAAGACGGCAGGAATGTAAATGATGGAATGTATGGTACAATGCAGCATATTGCTGTTTGTCGCATGTCGCTGTTTACATGGCTAATGCACTGCAAAAGGATTAAAAAATTGGCTTGTTCGGCAAAGAACTGAAAGATTATATGGACGTTGGCATGAAACGCACCTGCTTGTTTAAATTATGAAACGTGTTGTTTCCATCATAGTATCGCGGGCTTTTAATTGTCATTATCGGGTTGATTTTAATTTGAAAATTTTATGAATTGTGTCATCCAAAATAAAAAAACACGTTTAAAATGACTTGTTTAGTGGATTTGCAATCATACTATGATAAAAGCAACATGAATTCGAGGGAAATGGTTTAGTTATTATAATTATATTAAAATAAAATAGTACAAGAAAAAATTTAGCTCTCAATACTGAGGTGTAATACCATAACTTTTTAAGCTGTTTAATAATTAACCTTTTTTATTTGAGAAGAATACCTATCTACAAAGGCCAAGCCAGCCTGGCAATTTGGTCATGTTATGCAAATTTCAAATCATTTAAATAATTATCATTACACAGTCCTTCAGAAACTAATCGTTTCCATGGAAATAAAGACAAAAAATTTTCACGACCAAATTGTAATTGTCATGCTGACTGCTCTACTGCTTATTTATAAACGTCGTTTTTATAGGAATTAAAGCCGTAATATATACAGCTATTTCAATTAAGGTTGTCCTTCTATAAGCATGAACTATGAATTATGAGCGCGCAAGGGATGATGGATCATTGTTTATTAAGGCCCTGATTTCCATGGAATAACCTTTGCAGCAAGTAAATTTGCCGTCATAAGTTTCCTATATTTCCTTGATGCTATTACACAGAAATAATTCCCAATTTAGAGGTGCAAATAAGCAATAACCGGTCATCCCTTGCGCGCTCATTGTCTACGCTTTTGAAAGGACAACCTTCATTTAAATAGCTATATAGCTCGCATGAGTTGCTTGCCCATAAGTTTTAATTTTCAATGAAAAGTAACTACTTAAAAATGTGTTTATTGACCGCCAAACGTTGAATCAAACATTTTACAATATATCAAACTTCGTATCCAAACTGTCATATATTGTGATACTTGACAGTAAGTGATAATTTAGTTATTCAAGCGCCTAAGAAACAAAAATTTGTCTAACATTTTCTTGGATGCAACACTCCACTTGATTTGATTAGGTTAAAGTCAAGACCCTGTTTACATTAAAGGGATATGGCAATATATTTTTTGATTGGCTTATGGCCAAGAGCTATTGAAATTACTCTAAAATTCGTTTTTGAATTTTTGATAGCATGCCTAGCTTTTGAAATATTAAAGGCAAAGATATAAGCCGGCCGCCATCTTGGATAGTCAAAAACCAATGACGCCACAACCAGGGTAAAATTTGTTTTCTTTAAGGAGCACATAGGAAAGTTGTGCAATGTTAAAAATTGCTGGATTTGTATGTATCTACTTCTTAAATAAGTTGAAAAGTTTTCGGAAAATTTGATAGAGATTACAACGACAAACAGCAAGCTTTATACTTTCCTCCCTGGTTGTGACGTCGTTAAAATAGACCTAGACTTGCTACAAGTCGACTCGCATTAAAATAAAAACAAACAGGCGAGCGCGAGCTCCCGAACGAAGCCAGGGAGCGAGGGCGAGTCGACTTGTCGCGCTTGCAAAAAATTGCATCTCATTGGCGCGTAATATTACAATGAGGCGTAGCCAAAATGGATTTTCCCTGCACGTGAATTTGACACATTGCTATAAATTTGACACCACACGCTACAAAAACATTGTTCTTGTTCACCACGCTTTAAATAGTTGTAAACAAACGGTGCAATGTAAAAACCTGACCCAGTTGGCGACACCATCAAAACATCGCGACCAGCAAGATATGCTTCTACAACTTGCCGCTGATTTTCTTTTATTTGATCAAATCCAAGCTTTCTCAGACCGTAACTAATCGCATCTTTAATCGAAACATGACAGAACAAATTCAAACTATTTATTTATCGTTCAATAATTCAGAAACTAACAAGCTACTAAAAATCTAACAACGGATTTTACAGTTACTTAAATTGTTTTTCGAAATAAGCGAATCAAAAAATATATTGCCATATCCCTTTAAGGCAAAAGTCTCCGGATTCGTAAATATATCCGGATTCTAAGTCTTTCAGGCCTACGGCGTTCACACTGCGCAGCGTCAGACAGCGATTGTCAATACATGAAGCAAAACCGTGATTCTATCAATCTTATTTCGTGATTTTTTCAACGATTTTGACAGTTGAAATTAATGGGAATACATTTGAAAACCATACGAGGGAGCAAGTTCACTCAGCTTTTTACGAAAGAGTTTACAAGAAATTTCGTCGGATTCTTATTTTCTCCGATACAAAGATCTCACAAACTTTTCGGGATTCGAAACTTCTGGATTCATAATCTATCTGTGACAATTTTGTATCGGATTCACGTTCCTCAGTGTAAAGGGCAAAACGAATCGATATTAAGACCTCCGGATTAGCGACAAATTCGGAATCTTTTGCTTTGGTGTAAACGAAGTCAAAGTATGTTGATATGTTGTACAAGGTGTCAAAAAACCGCACTATCCCTGTGGTTCTTTAGGTTAACAAATAAACGAGCGATACTAAAACGGCAAATGCAATGAGATAAATGAGATGTCGCACCACTCCATATTAACATTATATTATTTAGAAAAGAATGCAAGGGAATGTATACAATATTGTGTAGAAAGGTATACCATGTGCATCGTACAAAAGTATCATGCTACTATCGTTTACAGTGTCATTACTTATTAAGGATAAATGTTCCTATGTGAAAATAACATACAGGGAGAGATTTGCCTTAAAATTTTTAAAATTATTTAAACGGGGAAACATTAATAAGCGAGCTTCCCCTGTACAACAACGGTATTTCTAGTAGAAATGATTACATATAAAACTGGACATTTTTATGCATGTACATAAGAAAATATCATTAGGTAAAATATTGTTTAAAATCTCTGAGCTAGAAATTAAGCAGTTCTTATCATGCTTTTATATCTGCATTTAACCATAGTATTCTCTCATTGCTAGTCTTTCTTCATATTTTGGAGTTACTATTGCACTCACTCTTCCCATTGATATTTCATCTTCTTCAGCCGCGTACTTCCTTCCATGACTTAACCTGACGGTGGAGAAGAATATTTTAATCAAAATAAACATGAAATAAACTGGATACAAGGATAAAAGAAATGACACAAGTACAATTATATAAGTATCACAAGAAGAGCAAAACAATTCTGGAGTCTTTAAAATATATATATATGTATATATAAAGCGACATTTAAAACGAAATGCTTGTTATCTTACGTCTGACAAATGGCAATTATAACAAAGAAAGCAGCAAGAAAGCAGACGGAAAGATAAATAATGATTGCAACCACAAGCCATTTCACCAGGTCTACGTCGTCTTCGTTTACTAAAATACGAAAAAAGTGTTAGTTATAGTAACAGTAAAAAAAACGCGGTTTGTTACACACTCAACGAAGTCATAGTGAAAACTAAGTCGCGCAGTCGATTAAAACTTAAGAATAACAACAAACAGGGCTCGTACACCTTCATAATTGTAAAAGTTAAGGGTTTTCCAAGACTTTTTTCATTCTTTTCAAGACGTTTTCCTGGGATTTTTGAACCTGATTTGACGAAACGCCGCGAGATAAACACTCAACGAAATGCTGCATATACACTGCGACTCACGATATTAGTTTTATAAGATATTTATGCCGTACGTATTCAAAATGAGCATTACTATTCATTAAAACTTACGAACATCAAAACAAAGTTGTGAGAAGATCTTTACGATGTTGATATTTGATGTTAGTCACATGACTGAAAATAGCTATATGGCGCTGTTCCATATTTCAGACGGACCACGCTATTAGTTTGAAAAATATAATAACACGATAAGACGGCGTTTTTAACTAAATTAGAAGTGGGAACGACAATTCTTTAACCAAAAACAGCATAGGTAACAACAAGAGAATGTTTTAGTTAGAAAATAAACGAACTTGGTGTCATAGTTGAAGGATTTTTCAAAAAAATACGTGGAACGGCGGAAAAGAGGGATTCTGGATTTCTAAAATGGAAAAGAATGGGAGGTATTAGGCGTTTGAAGGAGAACTGTTTGTAAATTATCATGACCAGCGTGCATCAACATTTTGAGAAAGTTTGCTTTGCCATATATCTTCAAAACTAGCAATGATGGATTCCTGGTAAGCCATAATAATTCTAAAAGTACCTCCACTGGTGTCGTGTAATGAGCGTTTGGAACTGGATTGAGGCAAAAACATGCTTGACAGCACAACAAGTCGAGACAGACAAGAAAGACAAGTCGAGATCAACATGATAATGCCCTAATGCTGGGAAAAGAAACTTCTGATGAAAGGTTTTAGATACCTGCCAAAGAAGTGGTAGAACGATCATTTAGATCCGTATTATTAGCAACCAATATGTCTTCATATGTCCCTAAATGTGCAAAAGGGACCTCTGATCCCTATTTCCGCTGTTACCAGCAGAACTCGTTTAAATTGTCAATTTTTTGTCGACTCCTTAGCGTCGCCTGTCACATACCATCATTGAATATCAATAATCTAACCAATGCATGCATTTTCCAAGCTTTATCATACTGATTTAGTCTGCCCGTCAAAAGGACAAACTTCAGTTGTGATCTCAAGCATTTTTTGCCTCAATCCAGTTCCAAACGCTCATTACACGACACCAGTGGAGGTACTTTTAGAATTATTAATGATTACCAGGAATCCATCATTGCTAGTTTTGAAGATATATGGCAAAGCAAACTTTCTCAAAATGTTTATAGACGTTGATCATGATAATTTACGAACAGTTCTCCTTCAAACGCCTAATACCCCCCCCCCATTTTTATCTATTTTAGAAGTCCAGAATCCCTCTTTTCTGCCGTTCCATGTATTCTTTGAAAAATCCTTCAACTACACCAAGTTCGTTTATTTTCTAACTAAAACATTCTCTTGTTGTTACCTATGCTGTTTTTGGTTAAAGAACGTCGTTTCCACTTCCGATTAAGTTAAAAACGACGTCTTATCGTGTTATCATATTTTTAAAACTAATAGCGTGGTCCACCTGAAATATGGAACAGCGCCATATTTTTTCAGTCATGTGACTAACATCAAATATCAACATCGTAACGATCTTCTCACAACTTTGTTTTGATGATCGTAAGTTTTAATGAATAGTAATGCTCATTTTGAATACGTACGGCATAAATATCTTATAAAACTAATACCGTGAGTCGCAGTGTAGTACAAAAATTTTTATCCACTCTTTCTAAGGTAGTGTTAAAAGGTTTAAGTATGATTCTATACGCAGCTCTGTTTCTCAGTTCTTCAAGGGTAAATTTAGAATTCATTCAGAATTGTAACCAGGCTATAGTCGTGACCTTTGTGTAATTAAAGCTGCATGTAAGCTGTATATACATGTAATGTATTACTATATATACGATGATTCTGCGAAAAAATTGAAATATAACAAACTCATTTCTCTTAATATATGTGATAAGTTTCTGCTAATCTACCGAATTTGTTTCGAATAAAATTAACAAATAATGAACACGATATATAAAGACATACCGAAATACAATGGCGGCCGGACTTGAATAACTGCAACAGAAAAAATATAACAATGCAATTTAATCATAATACCTAGCCATTTCTACTGCTTAAACCTAATAGAACCTCCTACATTTTGGATCATCATGCTGAAGCTGCAGGTGAAATCCCTCGACCTTTATCAGTATACTGTAAAGTGTAAAACAATAAACCCTCGAACTTACGGGTATGAGGCTCTTGGATTTCAATTCATTTCAAATTTGGTTGAAAACAAAAATGAATATTTCAGTATCGCTATAATGTGAAAACACCACGGAAATCTATCCTCGAGTGTACTGATCGCCTTATTGGATGAGATTACGATCGAAAGCTACGTAATAATGAACGTTATGGAGCGAGTTTTGAGCGCTCTGTGTTCTTCTGATACATACCTGTGCAATCAGGAGCAGTTCCTTCATAACCAGTATCACATTTACATGAATATGTCCCTTCTTCGTTAGTGCATACTGCCCCTGTACCACAGTCTTGAATATGAAGATTTGATACAGGATCACATTCGTTGTAATCTGTTAAATTTTTTTAATACAATGTAAATTATCGTGGGTAAATTGAACAATATTGTCTATTTTATACCATGGAATGACTTCTCAACATTATTTAAACCCAACTCACAACCCTTCTAAAACTGTTGCTGGTAATTACATCATCGACCTGACTACAATCAAAGCCTGGATTCATTTATCATTTCCTGGCAAATACGGAAGGAATCAAAATCAGGAGTTGCTTCAATAAAAAAAGTCCAATATTAAAATCCGTCTGTACATTTGAATAACTATTGATGCAAACTGCTTTATCTCAATTAAAAGACGAACACCGAAAACTAATGCATCAAAGATGTTGCATATGTAATGCTAACTATGTAAGAAAAACTAAAGGCTGCTTGTATACCCGAATAACGAAAGTTAAAATGATTT
The DNA here is from genome assembly GCA_963855995.1 of Muricea muricata. NCBI lineage: Eukaryota > Metazoa > Cnidaria > Anthozoa > Malacalcyonacea > Plexauridae > Muricea > Muricea muricata. The sequence continues at coordinate 108,045,542 of OY979716.1, forward strand.
CAATTTTATAAAGCATCTACTCGAACTAAATCCTTACGACGAAAACAGTAATTTCTTATCTTCACTCACAGATTTAATATTCACTACTACTAAAAAAGTATTGATTAACAACACTGATCTCTAATACTTCTTCAAGAGTCTATCGCTATAAGTAGATGGAAACCATCAATTCACCATGCAACTAAAGTCTGTATAGATCTGTTCATTTTTTTATCTTGCTATATCACTGTATAAATGTACATCAACGCATCTATAATTCCTACAGTCATCACTGCCAAAATGCAATTCAAAGTTGTGTTTTGGCTAAACTAAATTATGTTACTACGTTTAGAATTCTGTTGCGTTGAGCCAAATTCTGTTGCGATGCTCAAAATTCTGTTCTGCTTTAGGTCTGTTGTCTCATTAAATTCCATTCTTGCAGAATAAAATGATCTTGAATAACAGAGTTCAGTTTTCCAAAAAAATAACTGAAAACTGAATTTTGTTGGTGACTGACCCCTCATATGTAATAGCATCATTCATTTCCTGATGATGACTATATAGTTTCGTCGAAACGTCGTTTCAACTATGTTTCAACTAACTATCGATCTTCAGAATATCGATTGTTATTGTGTTTTACAATATTTCTGTATCCAGCATTTAAAGTGATAGGCTTACCTTGATAGGTTACAGCAGTTTGTCTGGTACCGGATAGTTGAAGTTGTCCAAGGAAGGTTCTATCATTGTCCATAGTAAGTTCTTCTTGGATAACTGCTTGCATAGATGAAGCTGTCTCATTGCTCGCTGGATCAACTGTAGCTACATAAGTGGCAACTATTGATCCGCGACTAAAAGTAAAAATATTATAATGTATTTTATTATAAAACAATGACGTTATTTTACCAAATAGGGTCATGAGAACACGAAACACATTCAAAGCTCGTAAAATAGTCGGCCGGATTATATGTGATATATCCAATAAGATATATTCATTTTAACCATGACGTCATTTTAATTTTTCTTCTCGTATCGCATTTTTACTTGAAATCTTAAATTTGGTGTAGCATGCTTTAATTTTTTGAAAATCTTTGAAATTTGCAAGAAATATCGTCAAGTTTTTAAAAGGTACAGCGAGTGTTTTAGCGTACAAATTATGCATAGTAAAAAGCGAATTAAAATCGAGAACACAACGCACTTGTCCTGTAGGCCTTGGCACAATTTTACTGTTGTCTTACCTAAAACTTGCAATTTGACATCCTCTGTATTCTCTGGAAATTCTGCTTCGTTCATAAGCCACATCGATCTAATAACGCAGGTCAATCAATGACATCACTCAGCATTATTATTATAATGTTCAGTTTTAATAAACATAGGATACGATACAGCAAAGGACCGTTTAATCATAAATTATCTTTCAAAGCATATAAAAGTTACTCTACGTTTGCCCGTTGTGTCCGATAGGTATAGAATCGATAACAAGTAGTTAACAAATGATGAGCCAGATAAATCAAAGCACATGAAATCCATAGTGAAATCCGTCTCTATTCCATTCGAGACAAGTGACGTATCGAAATGGGAAAGTAGAAAATAGGTAGCCTGGACTAAAGCCACCAAAATTGTAACTGTAATGTATGCAAATCCCGCTTAGCATCTTGGGACTTACATTAAAATATACTTTTGGTATGTAACATGGCGTGAGTCTAGTAAACATTACATGGTGTCAGGAGAAATCTGTAATAGGGGCTTCAAAAGATTGGTACAAACAGAAATGGAAGAGTCTCCAGCCTCACACATGCCAGGAATGGACTGGTCAAGTAGCGACTTGCCGGCAGCATGGAAATCATTATAACAGAATACCTGGAAGTTATCAACCGAAGAATCGAAAAAACTCAGTTCGAAGGCAATGATATTTTTGCACGCTATAAATCACACACATATAATTCAGCAAGAAAAAGAGCATTTGGAGCAGTTCCTAACCACACTCAAGATTGACGTTAATTATTGTGACATAAAGACCCAGACGAAATAGTACGAGATCGAGTAGTTATCGGTTGTTATTCCCAAAAAGTACGAGAGAAGTTAATAAAAGAAGGATCGGAACTGACTTTAGAAAAGGCAGTTGATATCGTTCGAATGCAAGAAATGTCGAACATGCAGCTTCAAAGTATGGCCCCAGAAAAAAAGAACGTCAATAGCCTTGGAGAAGTAAGGGAAACAAAACAGAGATATAAACATGATCGACAAAACCACAGAAATATTAGAGCGCCAAACCAAGCTTTAAGCAAACCTGCAGCAAATGCGGAATGATGAATGCACTAGCCAAATAAATGTCCAGTTGAAGGAAAGATATGTTCAAAATGTAAAAATCTTAACCATTTCGCAATGTTCAGGAAATCATCCATGTAGTCAAAAAGGATGAGGGTAGTGATGATGATCTGTATGTTGGTTTTGTTAGATCCATACAGTCTATGACAACAAATAAACGGCATGAAAATGAAAAGATTATTGCAGACAAAAAGAACAATCTTCAGCTCGATACAGGTCCAAAGTGAAATTTAATTTCTATCAAAGATCTACAACGACTGGGAAACAAAGCAAATATAAGGAAATTAGAAGCACAACTGAAGTCATATTCTGGACATACAATCACCACAAAATGTGTAACTGCCTTGCCATGTGAACACAAAAAAAAAACGAAGTAAAGTTTCATGTTGTTGAAATCCCAGCACCATCTGTATTCAGTGCCAGTACCAGCTAAAACATGGGTCTTGTGGAAAAAGTACATGCAGTGGAGTCGTCAAAAGTTAAAGATCATCGTCAAAGCTGTACACTTTCAATACAACCTTTTCACGGTTACGACTTCCATTTGGAATTAAATCAGTTCCAGACGTTTTCCATAAGAAGATACAAGAATTGGAAGTCATCGATGGTGCTGAAGCAATAGTCGACAACATTCTGGTGAGGAAAAGATGTTCACGAACATGTTGCACTGTTGAAAAAGTTATTGATCGAGTCAAAGTGAACCTAAAGCTGAACCCGAAGAAATGCCAAATCCGAAAAAAAAAAATTCCATATATGGGTTATTTATTGACCGAGATGGCTTAAAAACCTTGAAAAAATAGCCGAAGTCGGTGCACCAGTCAGTGCATGGTGGACTGCATGGCGGGGTTGATCTGAGTGATGCTGACGAACTCAAAAGGTCAGTATTGATGGTAAGTGGATGTTTATTAGTTTTATTTTAAAAAGTATTAGACGTAGAAGTTTAAAGTGTCGATGGCTTTAGAAAACATATTGAATATGATTTGTTTTATAGCTATAGATGTGATATTATACATGAAGTTCAATACATGATCTCAGTACAGATGGTACAGTATGTTTCATTGTACTTTTTGCGTTGTAGCTATTGCACAACGGCAACGATACATTTTTATTCTACTCGTATCGTATTTTAAAGTTTACCCCACTCTTTTACACTCGGGATACTTGAAATTTTTATATGGCGATGAATAATGGACGAAGGAATATTAAGTATTAATAGCATATTGTCGTCATCAAGACCATTTCAGGAAGCTAAAGAACAAGGTAAAATATTGTGCGCTGAATGCTTCCAGAGGCGTAACGAAATAAAATTCTTTTTAAAGGGCGCAGGACAAGGGATGACGTCGTGTAAGACTAATTATAATGGTTCGCTTTTCCCATATAATAGCGTATTTTCAATCTCGATGTGTAAAAACCTGGTAAAAACAATTAGCATCTGCGGAGGAGAGTGGCACCCGCCTGTTTCCTTCGTTTCGTTTCATTTCCGAATAACATTGATGTTATCAAACACCTCGTTTCCATGGAGCGTTGTAATTTGAACCGTATCACTTTTTGGAAAAATACTGCCTTTTATGCTAAAAATTTTCATCAAATTTGCTAGTCCCTGAGAAAATACTACCGAGAAAAGGTAAAATTACGTAACCACGATTTGATTAATCTAGATATATTTCTTATATTTTGTATAAAATGAAGCATAAATGGAAATCTTAATTTCTCCGTCTTATCTAAACGAATACACCAGATATTTATAGGTCTCAGCAACATTGCTTATTTCACACAAAGGCGATTTTATTGCTTATTTTGTCGCCGTGATATTTTTTCTGAAACACGCTATAGTGATAATAATACCTACCGCATTTTCGATTATTAAACTAAGCTGCAGCCAAGCCAAGCTCCGGGGATTAACATAATCCTCCACAAAATCAATACTGACAATAGTAATGGTTCCTTGAAATGTTCGAACATCTAAAAGTTGTAACAATATCTTATGTTTCTGAATTTATATAGGTTGCGCGTACAATGCGTTTCATTGTGTAAATTAATCGTATACTTAACATGTACTGTATTTCAAGAAAGGCAGGATTTCATTGATAATTGTGCTACTATTATCACTCAGAAAAAGTTACATTATAAAGTTGACTAATTATATAATTTTGTACTATATTTTGAGAAACAATGTGGTCAAAAACCGAAAACGCAAGTGTTTGCATGGAATCAAAACAAGTATTAAATATGTATGCTGTAAATGCATAAAAAATTTTCTGGTATTAACCAAGATATACTTTTACTGGACAATTTGAATGCCAATTTACACTAATTAACATATAGATTAATTAATCGAATCTAATTGAATCTAATTTTAGTACAATTAACGCAATTAAGTTTAATTTAATTAATAAACATAAGTAAAATTATAAAGTTTGGTGGCGAAAGGCTGAAAAGCGATGTGGAAAAGGAGTTATTTGTGACAGTGAATAATACATGTATTGTCCCCGCTTTCAATGTTTTTTTTGTGAGGTAGCACGTGACAGTACTGCGGAAGCATGCGGCATATTAACCTAAGGTTACGGGAAGGTTTTGCTACATTTTTGGAATTTTACGTGCTTCGTGTACACGTGCAAACACAACTCTTGTGCAAACTCAGCTCGTTGCACAAATAGCATTACAACGTTTCCAGGTCATTCGCCGGCTGGTCAGCTAGGTCAAGTTCTTACTCTTGAAACACCCTCCATCGCGCCCCTTAGTCGAAAACTTTTTGCAATGTTTTTTAACCTATATATTACAGTTCATAGAATAATTGAAATAGTTAAGCAGCAAAATAAGCGGAAATGGTAGTTTATTTAGCACGGCGCGACGGCAATGTAATTAAAAATGAATTGCTTATTGACAGACGAAGTGACATAGAACTCATGTAACTAAGGCGCATATAGCTGTTTAATGATTGTGAAAAATTATCTAAGTAACATGACCAGCTTGAATACTTTCGGAACCAAAAATTGAATTTTATTTCGTTGCATGAAAGTGACCTAAATAAATTACGAAATTTTTCGCTGCTGCTGACCACTTTATACGAACATTAAAAAATGTTGCTGCACAAATGTTTGGCTAAAATTAAAGTTTCTATAATCTGAGATAGAAAACCTGACATATATGTATATATAACATATTTTTATACATAAATCGTGAAGATCTTTCAATTGTTTTTAGAGTCTTACAAAAAAACCAAAAATATATAAAAATTGAACTATTCTGTTTAAACCTGATCTGTTTAAACCTATTCTGTATTTCACTGACCTCAATACAAGAGCTGTACCAATAATTCTGTACGTACATTTACTTTTATTTATTTCAAAAACACGATGAGAGTAAAATTTTAACACTAGTTTCATTTTTTTTGCACTGATTTAATTACTAAGCAGAGTTATATCAATGTTATGTTACTAAAATGTACATGTATTAAAACTGGTACCAGCTTATTGAGAATGTTAGAAATCTTGTGTTGTTGTATGTGCATAGATTTAATAATGGGCGATTACCACAGCTTTCTTGTTTCGCGGGAAAGTGTATCAAATTTCAAAAAGCTTCAAATGGCAATATATATATATATATATATATATATATATATATATATATATATATATATATATATATATATATATATATATATATATATATATATATATATATATATACACAACAAACAAACGATATTAAAAAACACTCGTAAAAAGCTAATACTCACTTGAACATTGACCATTTTCACTGATGATCTGCCCTGGACTGTTGCAGTAACAACGATATGTCCCCGGGTAGTTTTCACAACGTTGACCAAGACTACAGGATGCCTGAGCTGGATTTGAACACTCATTCACATCCACTACAAAACATAGTCATTTATAGTTAATTAGTGACGATGGTATAAGAGAAGATTTTCGCAAAGCCGCCGGGGATCATGTTGACATATTGCACCACTCTTTGAAACGCAATCCATCATGAGAGGTTTGCTGGATATTGTAGCGTACATGGTTAGCAGAAAAGTATCCGAAAATGTTCAGTAACCGGGTTTTTCCAATTTTTCAATGATACTATCCACCATCGAAAATGCCAAACATTTGAACAGTGACCTAACTATTAATATAATCACATACATGAAAAATGAAAATTCTCTTTTCTGACTGGTTGCCCTAGAGGTGATTATGACACAATAGTCACCTAAGCGGTCTCCCTCCCTCGGGTTAGGGCGTGTCTTTTGACAATTCCTTGCAAAACAATTACGGATCAAGCTAAAGGATTCAGAGGAATCCTCAAAACACAGACACATTCACTCAATTACATACACCAAAATCAAAATCGCATGCGGCACGTCGCACCGTGTGAGCTGGCCTTCAATCTGATTGCTTTCTACGAATTGAAGAGTCTGTACGACGCGAACATTACATAACCGACAATAACGATCTAATGATGGTTCAAGATACTAAAAATAGTATATTCTAATTAGCACTAGCCAATTGAAAAACATATTAAAATGTGTCTATTTTAACAGACTAATCAAAGCCCAGTAAAAATTATGGACTGAGGAAATACGAAAATGTCAGCTTTTGTGTCAGGCCGTACTTTTTTGTATGACCTAATACTGTGAATATCTTGATACGAACTCTTACTATTACCGCGTTACGGTTTTACATGCCAGCATCGTGCAAGCGCAAATCCTTAATGTAAGTGTTTCGTATCGTTTTCAAAATTTGCCAGGATCTTTTGAACTGAGTCAAAAATTATAACATAGATTACTCTCTTCTTAAGGCACTTACCAACATTTGCAGCTGGATTTGGCAGATTATCTCGCGCCAAAACGTATGTACCCCTCAGTTTACGTTTTTGAGCATTGTTTTCTGTTTCAGATGTCAATAAAACACGGAATTGTCGTCCAAGATTTTCATTCTCAATGTCACTTGCACTCAAGCTGGTGTTGAAATATATATAAATACTACACATTGTTGCCGTATTTGATTCACTCCCACGACTAGAAAATTGAAAAACATTGATTTACATTCAATGAGGTCGAAACAAAATCAAATACAATGACAATAAATTAACTGTTAACTATTTGCTTTGTGGAATTGCAATATATAATATTTATTTAGAACATTTGCAACTGAAGGCGAACAATTTCACAATTATAACTGTCATGATGTTGCATATTAAACAATTATTGAATGAGGTCTAGTAGGATACGGAGAATGAGTAAGGCCGAAGTTTGTGTTATCTGGCTCTTATCCCAATTCAATAATTGTTATTTATTTATTTGTATTTATAACGGACTCAGAATAAACGCTTGCATTGTAATTAAGACGGAAACCACTGAAGAAGCCATTGGTATTTTTTGGCATTTGCCATATGCAGCATAAATTAGTGTGGCATCATGTCGAATATGTGTTTTAAATCAGAACAGATTACGTCATAATGTCGAATATGTGTTTTCAATATTGTGTGATGATGTCATAACTCTAAATTTAGGCAACTGCCGAACGGATAAGAAGATTTCCTCCACCGCGGTTGCTCTTAACCAATCAAAACTTTTGAATTACTTTCAATAAATAGTAAAAACAATAGACGCATGTACAAAAGTACGCGCAACTAATCTAAGAGATTTAAAACGTACACTTGATGCATTTTAATAGTGCACCTAAACTTCACAATTAAATTTGTTCATTTTCTCATCTTAGTATAAGGTCGTGTTTTTGTCGTATTCAGCTAATGTTTACCACATAGGCAGTTTATATAGAGTGAACTTGCTAGTGATAAATCTTCGGATGGAAAAACGAAATGTGAAGTTTAACTTTTACTCATAGAACCTTGCACTTTCATGCATTGACGTTTTATTGAGTAATTGTCTTTCACTCACAGTTAAATGGGTAATGTGCATGTTTTTCTACGATTTTTGTTATTAGCAAGCGCGCCAAGGAGGCTTGGTACGAGTAGTTTTAGCAAGCGTGGCTATATGATTTCTAGTCACAGTGTGGCAGAAATGTAAAATCCTCGTTAACATTTATCAAATGTACTTTTTATATTTTTAACTTTTTCAATACCTGAATGCGTTCACACGAGAACCATAATATCGGCTTGATAACGTTGTTTCATTATATACTCCATCGGTCTAAAACATATAATAATTTATATCACATAGGTTGAAATTTTATAAACTAGATACTTGTCTTATAAAAATCCTTTTTTCACCGCCGCCGATTTTCGAATATTTCAAAATAAAAACACTCACAATGTTGACAAATTTTATCAGAGAACATTTTACTACATGACGTACTGCAACAATCATAATTTGCATGGGTGTAAGAAATAAAATATATACAGGTATGAACTATTTATTAAACGAATTTTCAGTTTATCATTAAATAGCTTGTGTAACAATATCTAACAATGAAAAACAGCCATAAAACTCACCGCGTTTTGAATGCCCTTTGATTCATTGAGGTAAATTTTTGAACTTTTGTCTGTTAGATCGTCGTTATAATCTAAGCCTTCGAGTGCAACAAAGTTAAGTTCGTAGACGTACGCGTCTGTGAAAGAATAAAAATGAAATCAGGAAAAATATTAAACTTCATATTTAGGTTGACCGGCCTAATCTAGCTAACTAATAATCATTGCAAATAGCCAGATAGCAAACTGTACTTGCAATTAGTTGAGTTCATCAATGTTGTTCATTTGACATATTTGTTTCCTATCAAGCAAAGTAACTCTGTTTGAAATGGTGGGGATATTTCTATGCAAGCTAGTGAATTGCTGAGCTTTGTAGCTGGCACGATTCCTCCATCGACAATGTCAACAGCGATAAGCTTTTTACCGTATATTTATTGTATCATCTGAACGTTTATCAATCTCTTCAAATGTTTTCAACGGTTAACAACAAGTATCGCAAAAGACCATCTGATTGACTGTAATGTTTTACATTTAGTGTTGTCTTAAGATTTACGGTTAAAGAATCACTGTCCGCCATAGTACATGTATTTCAGGTTCAATTTGCTGCAGGCTGCTACTTTATACAGGACATTATGATAAAATAGTTTGATACTCCGTCCTATAACAAAGCATCCTTATGAATCTTGGTCCTTACTGGTATTAAAGCAAACAAAGTGTTTTGATTTTTTTCAAAAAATAAAATACAATGTAGACATAAACAAAGACCCGGGCTAGTATAGTGTGAAGGTAATCCTTTAAGGCTGATTATATGATCCCGCTTACCCGAGATTAAATGAAACGTAAATAAGTCATAGCTTATGATATAAAAAATGATTAATTCTTGATTGTTTTAAGCTTTCTGTTTCGTCAAAATATGAAATAAACAGAATTTTTGGGATTATATCTTTTCACTGATCAATACTGAAAACATCCTCTCTTTCGTTGTTTCATAAATTGCAGACATTGCGACTGAGCGTGCGCAAAATCTATTTCTCAAAATGGCTGCTCGATTTCCCTGTTTTTAGTTTCGGGTAATTAATTATTTATGAATTGACGATTGCCCTTGTTATAGTTGACGAAATCGTTCATGCAACCAAAATCCTAAAATCAATGCAAATAAAGTCATGAACACAAAAGGTCAATGAGACTAACAGTCACTCTGTTTTTCGCCAATTAATATGAGCAAATCGCCATAGTTAAGTCAAATCCATCATCATTCCCTGAAAAGCCGTCTTATGCTCATGCATTGCTTCTTCCACTAAAGACACCCAAGGGCTAGCTTCTTCCTCCTCAGTTTCCGAGTCTCCTGTTATCGGACTTTCAGACCTGTGAGTTGTAACGGCCGAGGCACCATCTTCTGAGCCCGCTGTTAGACTTTCTGTTTCTGACATTTCTCTCTCTTCGCCCTTTAGCGGACATTACTCGTTTTCGTGTCGACGTAGATTGAAACCAGCATTAAATTGTTTACCATAAAATTTCAACTCATTCCGCTACCATTGATTGTGTTGAAATGCATTGTCAATGAGCAGCAGTGAATTTTTATGAACATGTGAGCAAGTGCTGACGAATATGTATAAGTAGGTGCTCAAATGCTGATAAGGCCCTACCTGTTCGGTAGTGAGAATTATAGCCCACGTGTGTAAGTCCCAACTGTTGGTGTGAGCACTTGCTTATGAGAGGTTGATGAGAGGTCGATGCATGTGGGGTCGATTTGGGGAGGATGTATTGAGGGCAGGCAAATGACGCCAACAAGTTTATATATCCTTCATTTACTACAGCTATTCGTTAAAACTGTCAGAATGTGTGTTCTATTAATTCCTTCTCACATACATCTGGGCAAATGTAATGCGGGACAGACAAGGCCAACTTCCTGCATAACAAATCTGGCACAGCGTTCCCTGGTTGTTTCTGAGTCTTCTACTTTCTTCACGTTTACGGCATGCATCGTCTACCACACATCCAGGTTTGTACGTCAACCCTCCGTTTGAGAAGGTATAAACTGCAATTTCATAATTCGCCTTGCATACTAATTACTTCCAGGCCATTACAGGAGGAGTAATACTTCTCGGGACAAAATAATCAACACCTAAAAAACTTTGAAGAACGATTGTTACCATAGGCATACCTTCACATGTACCATGAACACGCCACTGTTCAAATGGACAAAGGCAGTCGTATGATCCATAGAGATTAAGACAAATTTCTGATTCTTCACAAGGAGATAACGAACATTCATCAACATCTGGAGAAAAAATCAATATATATAATTGTATACATATGGTAATAAATTATACACGTGTCAAACATAGGCAGACAAATTAATATTTTGGTTTAAAGATTATATATTGCTGTCAAATACGAATCTAAGTTTAACATACAATGTTTGTAATATATTATATTGCTTACCAGAACATGTCAATCCTTCAAAGCCGCTTTTACACGTATATACGCATTTTTCTAATCCGTCGGTACAAATAGCATTTTCTGGACATGCTCCTGGTAATTCGCATTCATTTATTTCTAGAAATAGCCACAATGTGATTAAAAAACCTGCGCTAATATATCCGTCTTAGACTAGTACAAGAAATAATACAAGGGTGCAGGGGCAGATCTAGGTTGATGCGACCGAGGCGAAAGCGTAAGTCAGAATTTGATCAAAACAATTAACATAAATGATTTACTTAATTAGCTGATGCCAATTAATTCTTAGCTACTATTCGTACTCTTCTATATTTCTATTACTTGCGCTCTTACATGAGTATTTTTTTCTTACTAATGATCTTTTTCATCATTTTTAAGATTATTTTATGAAGTTATACTATTTTGGGCTTTTTGGGCGCTAATAGGTGTGTTTTTAAATAGAGGTGTTATTAAATTTATCAGGTAGTTCTCAAACTGTAAGGACATGAGCTTGGATTGTGAGACGAATCCATGCCGATTAGTAATCGATGGTACAAAAAACCGTTTAGATAATAAACTATTCTTTCATCATCCTAACTTAAAACATTTAAAAAGAAGACTGTCGACCTTTTTCATAATGAATTCAATGTAATATGAAATTTGATAGACCTGGGAAAAATGTCGAGCTACGCATTTAAGGTCATTATGAGAAAGAAAATAATAGAGCGGAGCACAAGTACAGTATATGAGCAATCACCCCAGCTCAATTATAGTGCTAGTTATGTCACTTACTAAACTTCACTACTCGCAGTACCCAACACGATCATAAAAACCTTGGTTGTAATTAAAAGCAAAAAAATGCTTACCTTCACAGCTGGACCCATTTCCTGTGAAACCTGAATCACATGCACAGGTAAAGGAGCCAATTGTATCAGTACAGGTAGCATCGTCATGGCAGGTATGATTTCCGGTAGCACATTCGTCGATATCTAAATACGAGATTTCCTATGTAAGTTGTCTGATCAAACACATTATATTGCATATTGTATGACACTGCTACATTCCTTTCAACGAAATTGCAAATACACCAGGGTTAAAGCGTTCACGTGAATATTTATGGTGGTGACTAACTAAGATCTTTTAATGTTTTATAACATCTTGAAGCAGCAAAATATGAGGTTTGACAAAAGCCGACTTGCTAACAATGTTCTCCATGCAGTATATTCCAGTACTCATATTGTAAACAAATGAAATATAAATATTCATTCAGTTCTTTATTCTTAGTACGTGCTGACGCATATTGTCAACGAACACTCGATATCTAATTTTTTAAGTTTTTTAGTTACAAATTCTAGCACACTGCACTTGGAGAAAAATTGGTGGGAAAAGACACGGGCTTTACAGGATATAATGGTTTATAATATGATTGAATTTGCACAAAATTTGATTATAGTTTATCTTAAATTCAATAGCATGCACGCTATAAAACATTGTTTGGTATAAATACAAAGGTGATTATAGCAAAATGTGGTCAACCTACCTCACGTTATTACACGATAACACTTCATGGGTAATGCCAGTGTAATTATTCAAAATGGCGGCTTAATGATCATGAGAAAACCGAATAAAACATTAATAATGCAGAAAATGTGTCAGTATAATCTTTGTTTTTTTATAACTAAATTTGTTTTAATTTATAATATTAATTTTTTTGACATTTGTTTCATAAGCCGCATAATTTTGTACCTTTGTACCGAACGTTTCCAATATTGTTATTAATATTGCAATTGATAACCTATAACAATTTTTTACTTGGCTTCTTAACTTTTTGAGTATGTTGAACCACTGCAATTTGAGTAATTTTAAATTAGGTAATACAAATTTGCTGTAATATAATCTTTGATTTGTATATAGATTACTGTAACAAAAAGATGTGTAACTATATATCTTTTTTGTAATCGTAACTATATATTTGCACGTGAGCCACATTACAATTTAGCTGTCTAAGCTATTTAATGTATACTTTACAACAGTAATAATAATTACAATAAAACAATATAACATTGGAACTTTTTAACCTTTTTTTATGAAATCACCTTTGTATTTATACTAAAAGAATCATTTCGCTCAGCAAATATACGTGTACGTCTCGGCTATTACTCGGGTATTCACTTCGCCTTGGGCGAATAATTGTAGAAGTTAAGCAATATTTAGAAGTTTGCTAAATGATACTTCTATGAAAAGGAGATTAAAAAATCTGAGTCCTCACCTTCACAAAGTATGCCACTTCCGCTATAACCTTCCCTACATTGACATTTGTACGAACCATTTGTATTTGTACAATTGGCATGAGCATGACATGCATCAGCTTCTATACATTCGTCAATATCTAAATGATAGATGAAACCAGTTAAATACCTTCTTTCAAAAAGGATTCTTATAGTTATCGCTGAACAGAGTGTGCCAAAAACTGCAGGCTATTTTTCTTGAAATTTGTTGACATGTTTAAACAAAAATTTCTAGAGTACGTATCAAAACGACAATTTGACCGCATATTTTGGGCTACACTGATATTATATCTGAAAATTTTTTCTGTAGTTGTTGTACGTTAAAGTCGCATTGTTATGCATTAAAAATTGTTCGGCCACTCTTCTTGCCAATCAAACACCAAGATCAAAAGAAAAACAAAAAAAGATTTTTAGTTTCTAGTTTATCAAAAGATTGTACCGATCTCGTAATATTCACATGGTGCAAGCATAAGTGCAAGAACAGCACAAGAAAACGATATTTCCTCTTTCTTGAGTTAATGCTTATTCTATGTTTATCTTGTGCTAATATATACGGGTAAACATCACTATTGTGCTTGCGCTTATGCTTATTTGTCGTATAAACCAGGCCATTATATGTACAAGGCAAAAATATATTTAAAATAAACTAACAAGCATTCTTACAGCAGCAATGCTGTAATGTAAAAGGTGCATGTCGTGGAAATTTGCAAATATACTCAGCCGTTTTTTGAGAGGATTTTCTGGTTTGAAAAATTTCATTTAGTAATGACTTCACAAGGCAGAACTAAATAATTTGCAAACTTAAACGCTGGATGTTTTCATTATTTTGAGAACCAGAAAATGTACCAAGAAACTAAAAGCGTTTTGGTGGTTCATTTTGAAATGACAAGAATTTTTCAATGACAGTGGCAATGATCATGTACCCTCGCAAAAATTTCACATGACATGTCACATTATCACATATGATTTCAAAAAAAGTCATGTAAAATTTCTTTGAAATTAAATTTCGTGTTTCTTTGTGTAGTAAGTTTCAAAAAATAAAGAATTAATTGGTCTAGCGACAGACTAACATAACACGGAGTTCGAATGATAGTTATTTACTGCCAATTTATATAAAAACTTACCTTCACAATTCTTTCCATCCCCAGTAAAACCTGCATTACAAGCACACGAAAAGGAGCCATTTTGGTCGGAACACGTAGCATTTTCATGGCAATTATGAGTGGGATTACCCGGGTCACATTCATTGATGTCTGTTAAACGAAACAATTAAATTAAATTATTCTTGCTGAAAAAGTAAGAACTTGTTATTCGTGACAAGTTAAATCGACAAAGTTTCTCCCGTACGAAACTTTGCTGATCCAACTTGTCACGAATAACAAGAACGAGCGACAAGTGAGCTCGTGTGC
>OY979716.1:108065407-108080407 GCA_963855995.1 Muricea muricata
CATGATGCAAGCATAATTACAAGAACAGCACAAGAAAACGATATTTCCCCTTTCTTGAGTTAATGCTTATTCTATGTTTATCTTGTGCTAATCTATACGTGTAAACGTCACTATTGTGTTTGCGCTTATGCTTATTTGTCGTATAAACCAGGCCATTATATGTGCAAGGCAAAAAATCTTTAAAATAAACTAACAAGCATTCTTACAGCAGCAATGCTGTAATGTAAATTAAAGGTGCATGTCGTGGAAATTTGCAAATGTACTCAGCCGTTTTTTGAGAGGATTTTCTGGTTTAGAAAATTTCATTTAGTAATGACTTCACAAGGCAGAACTAAATAATTTGCATACTTAAACGCTGGATATTTTCATTATTTTGAGAAAATGTACCGAGAAACTAAAAGCGTCTTGGTGGTTCATTTTGAAATGACACGAATTTTTCAATGACAGTGGCACTGATCATGTACCCTCGAAAAAATTTCACATGACATGTCACATTATCACATATGATTTTCAAAACAGTTATGTCAAATTTCTGTAAATTTCGTGTTTCTTTGTAGAGTAAGTTTCAGAAAATAGATAATTAATAGATCTAGCGACAGACTAACATAATACAGAGTTGGAATGATAGTTATTTCACTGCCAATTTATGTAAAAACTTACCTTCACAATTCTTTCCATCCCCAGTAAAACCTGCATTACAAGCACAGGAAAAGGAGCCATTTTGGTCGGAACACGTAGCATTTTCGTGGCAATAATGAGTGGTATTACCCGGGTCACATTCATTAATTTCTGTTAAACGAAAGAATTAAATTAAATTATTCTTGCTTAAAAAGTAAGAACTTGTTATTCGTGACAAGTTGGATCGACAAAGTTTCTCCTGTACGAAACTTTGCTGATCCAACTTGTCACGAATAACAAGAAAGAGCGACAAGTGAGCTCGTGTGCGAGGGGGGGGGGGGGGGGAGCTGTACTAGATTTAAACGGGAGAAAAACATGAAAAACATTCATTGCTTCGCCTGCCGTAGGCGAGGCAGAGTTTTAAATTCTCTCTGTTTCTGGAATTCTGATCTTAGATCATAATTATCTAAAATCAACAACATATTACACAAAATACAAAGTCATTTTCTGACCACAAACCCCTACAAACCACACATTTTAACATTTATTCTAAAGTATCTAAACAGCAAAAAGGTTCTCCTTGCAAAACAAATCGCATCCAAAATGTTTTCAAACGGCAAATTTTGACAAATTCGATCGCGGAATATTCGTATGCGCCCACCTAAACACATCGCTTAAAATCATTTTCTAGCGTAATATACCGACCTACAAAAGGGGCTTATTGCCACGGCAATAAGCGTTTTTATTGTTTCCCGTAATAATTTATAATTGGAAGCAATTATGCGAAATAGGTTATTTGCGCGCGTAAGTTAATTTAAGCATAGTCATGTGATTTGAAGATCCGGTATTTATTGGTGGTGAAACGGGTCACCTTTCCATTCCTATTCCACGAGGGCTGCAGTGCACATCAAGAAATTGGACGAAAGAAATTTTATCTTTCGGTGTGGTAAACATATCAGACAGTTAACAGTTTGTGAATAATGTAGTATATTGGATACCAATATGTCATTTCCATGTTACTTTCGACGTTGAAGTATGACTTAATTTTACTTACATATTCATGCCTACTCAGTCGCACTATGCCACTATATAGTTATATGGTCTTTGTGGTGGCAGTGGCGACTACAGTGACCTTTAGGCGTTTACAAACAGCCCCTGGTATTCCAATTTATAAAATAGTAGCCTAATTGTTTGGGGTAACTATCTTCAGACACATAATAATATATTGGATTTGCGACTTTATTTACATATTCATGACTTTTCAATCGCACTATAGTCTATATAGTAATCGCTATGGACGATTACAGTGACCTTTACAGCATAAGCTCCTCATCCGAATTTACTATATCAGTAAATTGCTAAAAGCCTCTAAATTTACTCATATGATAAATTTACGACAAGCCTAACCCTAATCCTAACCCTAAACCTAATCCTGTATGCATAATCCGACTCAATCATTAGGTTAACAAAATACCATCAAAGCATCTATAATTGCCATAGTCATCACTGCCAAAATGCAATTCAAAGTTGTGTTTTGGCTAAACTAAATTATGTTACTACGTTAAAAATTCTGTTGTGTTGAGCCAAATTCTGTTGTGATGCTCAAAATTCTGTTCTGCTTTAGGTCTGTTGTCTCCATTCCATTCTTGCAGAATAAAATGATCTTGAAAAACAGAGTTTAGTTTTGCCAAAAAATAATTGAAAACTGAATTTTGGTGGTGACTGAGCCCTCATATGTAATAGCGTCATTCATTTCCTGATGATGACTATATAGTTTTGTCGAAACGTCGTTTCAACTATGTTTCATATTTTAACTATGTTATCGATCTTCAGAATATCGATTGTTATTGTGTTTTAGAATATTTCTGTATCCAGCATATTAAAAGTGACAGGCTTACCTTGATAAGTTACTGCAGTTTGTCTGGTACCGGATAGTTGAAGTTGTCCAAGGAAGGTTCCATTATTGTTCACAGTAAGTTCTTCTTGGATAACTGCTTGCATAGATAAAGCTGTCTCATTGCTCGCTGGATCAACTGTAGCTACATGAGTGGCAACTATTGACCCGCGCCTAAAAGTAAAATATTATAATTAGTCTAGGACCTGTATAGGAGTTTGTATCCATTTCATTTGCCACAAGCAATCTCAACTGTTTTAGGGTAAAATGACCATGCTGGTCAACATGGCATATGTGCCAAAACCCGGCATCATACCGGGGGAGTGAATAATTTCACGAATATGTTTGCTCGTTTCCACAGCAAGCCAAGTCAACATTTCATATTATTCTATGTTCATGTATATTTGCGCATTGTTTTATTTTTGAGGTTCAACTAAAAGAAAATCAGACATTCCTCATTTTTATTTAAAGAGCGTGGTTGTAGTAAAAACAAAATAATACGCAAATATAAACATGCAAACGCATTTGTGAAAACATTCACTCCCCCCGGTATGGTCGCCCACGAGGAATTTTCGTGACGATTGCGCGTGACTTTCAAATTATTTTGAAGCTCGAAGAGACTCGATTTTATGTGGGTGGATTTTTATATTGAAATTGGATCAAATTTAACAAAATGGCCTTCAGAAATTCAATAGTATAAAGTACTGTTAGATTACATAGTATAAATACACACAAAGACGAAGAAGCCACATTTATCGGACAGAAAAGCAGCAAGACTTCGTAATGGCGGCAATTTTGGCTAATTGTCGAAGATGCAAAATCGGAGATAAAGTAGATGGCATAGTCTCAGAACAAGTCGAAACTGGGCTGAATTGTTCTTTAGTCATCTGTGATTACGGAAAAGTACAAGAATTGCGTGAGACTTGGGCTAGTCGGCGATAAAAAGCAAACAAGACGGAAAATATGGTTGAAATCATGTTTTTGCGGGGGGTAAGTGAAATACAGTGCCTTGTATATCAACAAGATAATGTCAATCCTTTTGAAATCTGCAAGAATTGGATACAATTAAACATGGTTTTTCATGTTATAGTAATTTTTGTAGGAAATATGAAAGTTTAATTTCTGCCAGCGATTTTAGTGATTTTATGCATAATTAGCTGCTGACCTAGCATGTTGAGTGGTGATTTTCTTGGAAAATATTATAGTTAGGCAATGTTTTGCTTCTAATAGCCACCCCTATAAGCAACTCTTCTAAACACGATAGGCACTTCAGAAATGCCGTTGCTTGCATTGGTCTGAGGTTAGAGCTATGTCGACACTGCCGTTTCAAGGCGGTGTCAATTTGAGGACTTTCGTCCCGGATTCAGGTTTTGGCACATATGCCATGTTGACCAGCATGGTCATTTTACTCTAAAACAGTTGAGATTACTTGTGGCAAATGAAATGCACACAAACTCCTATACAGGTCCTTTACTAAATGTATTTTATTATAAAACACTGACGCTATTTTACCAAATAGGGTCATGAGAACACGAAACACATTCGAAGCTCGTAAAGTAGTCGGCCGGAGTATATGTCATATACAGTGCTGTAGAACTGCAATTTCTAGAGGGGGGGCTCTCTTCAGTGACTAAAGTATCGTGAAATATTGGAGACCTTAAGCAAGCGACGGTTTTGAGAACACGGACGTTAATCAGACGTAGATTCACCTTTTAACCAATCATGGCTCTGCTTTTTGTGTTTATCATGCACGTCCGTGTTGTCAAAAACTTGCTTGCTTAAGCTCCCTAAGCGAACAGTGTCTATACCAATTACGGAATTGTTCAGTCTAATTTTGTTTGCTTTTTTTTTACTGAAACATATCAATATATTAACATGAAGAGTTGCCTGTTTTCAGGGCTTTTAATTTTTGAAATAGACCCTTTAACTGAGGAATATATTGTTTGTAAAAAGTAGAGGGGGGGCTCAGCCCCCCTTGAAATTGTAGAGGGGGGGCTCAGCCCCCCTGCGCCCCCCCCTCTTCTACAGCCCTGGTCATATATCCAATAAGATATATTCATTATATGACCATGACGTCATTTTACTTTTTCTTCTCGTATCGCATTTTTACTTGAAATCTTAAAATTGGTGTAGCATGCATAAATTTTTTGAAAATCTTTGAAATTTGCAAGAAATATCGTCAAGTTTTTTAAAAGGTACAGCGATTGTTTTAGCGTACAAACTATGCAAATTATATCAAGTGATAAAATACAAAACAATAGATACTCCGAAGATTGATAACATATTGAAAATTTATTTCGATATGTTATCGATCTTCGGAGTATGTATTGTTTTTGTATTTTATCAAAATACTCAGTAGTTCCCGCAATATCAAGTGAAGTAATGTTGTTTTGATAACATAGTAAAAAGCGAATTAAAATCAAGGACACAACGCACTTGTCCTGCAGGCCTTGGCACAATTTCACTGTTGTCTTACCTAAAACTCGCAACTTCACAGCCTCTGTATTCTCCTGAAATTCTGCTTCGTCCATAAGCCACATTGATCTAATAAGCAGGTCAATCAATGACATCACTCAGCATTATTATTATAATGTAAGTTCAGTTTTAATAAACATAGGATACGATACACCAAAGAACCGTTTAGTCATAAATTATCTTTCAAAAGATTTAAAAGTTACTCTACGTTTGCCCGTTGTGTCCGATAGGTATAGAATCGATAACTAGTAGTTAACTTATGATGAGTCAGATAAACCAAAGCACATGCAATCCTTAGTCCATTCGAGAAAAGTGACGCATCGAAATGGGAAAGTAGAGAATAAGTAGCCTAGATTGGGACTTACATTAAAATATGCTTTTGGTATGTAACATGGCGTGAGTCTAGTAAACATTACATGGTGTCAGGAGAAATTTGTAATAGGGGCTGGAGAGATATGTTCAAAATGTAAAAAGCTTAACCATTTCGCAAAGTTCAGGAAATCATCCATGTAGTCGAAAAGGATGAGGGTGTGATGATGATCTCTATGTTGGTTCTGTTTGATCCATACAGTCTATGACAACAAATAAACGGCATGAAAATGTAAAGATTGCAGACAAAAAGAACAATCTCCAGCTCGATACCGGTCCAAAGTGCAACTTAATTTCTATCAAAGATCTACGACGACTGGGAAACAAAGCAAATATAAGGAAGTTAGATGCACAACTGAAGTCATATTCTGGACATACAATCACCACAAAAAGTGTAACTGCCTTGCCATGTGAACACGAAAGAAAAACCAAGTAAAGTTTCATGTTGTTGAAATCCAAGCACCGTCTGTATTCAGTGCCAGTACCAGCTAAAACCCATATGGGTCTTGTGGAAACAGTGCATGCAGTGGAGTCCTCAAAAGTTAAAGATCATCGTCAAAGCTGTACACTTTCAATACAACCTTTCGACGGTTACAACTTCCATTTGGAATTAAATCAGTTCCAGACCTTTTCCATAAGAGGATACACGAATTGGAAGTCATCGATGGTGCTGAAGCAATAGTCGACAACATTCTGGTATGGGGAAAAGATGTCCACGAACATGATGCACGGCTGAAAAGGTTATTGATCGAGTCAAAGTGAACCTAAAGCTGAACCCGAAGAAATGCCAAATCCAAAAAGAAAAAATTCCATATATGGGTTATTTATTGACCGAGATGGCTTAAAGCTAGATCAGGAGAAAATTAGAGCTGTGCAAAGTATGACCCAACAACCCAACTCAAAAGAATTAAAAACATTTCACAAATTTATTCAGCCCCTTGAAAAAATGGCCGAAGTCAGTGCACCAGTCAGTGCACCAGTCAGTGCATGGCGGAGTTGATCTGAGTGATGTTGACGAACTCGAAAGGTCAGTATTGATGGTAAGTGGATGTTTATTAGTTTTATTTTAAAAAGTATTAGACGTAGAAGTTTAAAGTGTCGATGGCTTTAGAAAATATATTGAATATGATTTGTTTTATAGCTATAGAAAGTGATATACATCGAGTTCAATACATGATCTCAGTACAGATGGTACAGTATGTTTCATTGTACTTTTTTGCGTTGTAGGTATTGCACAACGGTAAAGACACCTTTTTATTCTACTCGTATCGTATTTCAAAGTTTACCCCGCTCTTTTACACTCGGAATACTTGAAACTTTTATATGGCGATGAATAATGGATGAAGGAATATTAAGTATTAACAGCATATTGTCGTCATCAAGACCATTTCAGGAAGCTAAAGAACAAGGTAAAATATTGTTACCTGAATGCTTCCAGAGGCGTAATGAAATAAAATTCTTTTTAAAGGGCGCAGGACAAAGAATTTTATTTCGTTACGCCTCTGGAAGCATTCAGCGCACAGTATTTTACCTTGTTCTTTAGCTTCCTGAAATGGTCTTGATGACGACAATATGCTATTAATAGTTAATATTCCTTCATCTATTATTCATCGCCCTCTTGAAAACATCATTTGGCAGAGGTTTCTCAAATTTCCTCTTTCCCGTCAGTCTCCGCGCGCTCAGCCACTTCCCATAATGACGTCGTGTAAGACTAATTATAATGGTCCGCTTTTCCCATATAGTAGCGTATTTTCAACCTCGATGTGTAAAAACCTGGTAAAAACAATTAGCCACTGCGGAGGAGAGTGGCACCCGCCTGTTTCCTTCATTTCCGAATAACATTGATGTTATCAAAAACCTCGCCTCCATGGAGCGTTGTAATTTAAACCGTATCCCATTCTGGCCAAATGCTGCCTTTTATGCTAAAAATTTTCATCAAATTTGCTAGTCCCTGAGAAAACATTACTATGAAAATGTAAAATTACGTACGTACGATTTGATTAATCTAGACATATTTCGTATATTTCGCATGAAATGAAACATAAATGGAAAACTTTATTTATCCGTCTTATCTAAACGAATACACCAGATATTTATAGGTCTCAGCAACATTGCCTATTTCACACAAAAGCGATCTTATTGCTTATTTTGTCGCAGTGATATTTTTTGTGAAACATGCTGTAGGGATAATAAT
Organism: Muricea muricata; assembly: GCA_963855995.1. Classification (NCBI taxonomy): domain Eukaryota; kingdom Metazoa; phylum Cnidaria; class Anthozoa; order Malacalcyonacea; family Plexauridae; genus Muricea; species Muricea muricata. The sequence continues at coordinate 108,072,958 of OY979716.1, forward strand.
AATAATAATACCTACCTCATTTTCGATCATTAAACTAAGCTGCTGCCAAGCCAAGCTCCGGAGATTAAGATAATCATCCACAAAGTCAATACTGAGAATAGTAATGGTTCCTTGAAATGTTCGAACATCTAAAAATTATAACAATATCTTATAAATGTTTCTAAATTTATATACGTTGCACGTACAAAGCGTTTCATTGTATAAATTAATCGTATACTTAACATGTCCTATATTTCAAGAAAGGCAGGATTTCATTGATAATTGTGCTACTATTATCACTGAGAAAAAGTTACGTTATAAAGTTAACTAGTTATATAATTTTGTACTATATTTTGAGAAACAATGAGGATCAAAAACCGAAAACGCAAGTGTTTGCATGGAATCAAAACAACTATTAAATATGTATGCTGTAAATTCATAAAAAATTTTCTGGTATTAACCAAGAGATACTTTAACTGGATAATTTGAATGCTAATTTACACTAATTAACATATTGATTAATTAATCGAATCTAATTGAATCTAATTTTAATTCAATTAATGCAATTAAGTTTAATTTAATTAATAAACATAAGTAAAATTATAAAGTTTGGTGGCGAAAGGCTGAAAAGCGATGTGGAAAAGGAGTTATTTGTGACAGCGAATAATACATGTATTGTCCCCGCTTTCAGTGTTTTTTGTGGGGTAGCACGTGACAGTACTGCGGAAGCATGCGGCATATCAACCTAAGGTTACGGGAAGGTTTTGCTACATTTTTCGATTTTTACTTGCTTCATGTACACGTGCAAACACAACTCTTGTGCAAACTCAGCTCGTTGCACAAATAGCATTACAACGTTTCCAGGTCATTCGCCGCCTATATATAAAACTTTTTGAAATGTTTTTGAACCTATATATAACAATTCGTAGAATAATTAAAATAATCAAGCAGCAGAATAAACGGAATTGCTTATTGACAGACGAAGTGACATATAACTCATGTAACTAAAGCGCATATAGCTGTTTAATGATTGTTAAAAATTGTCTAAGTAACATGACTGGCTTGAATACTTTCGGAAGCAAAAATTGAATTGTATTTCGTTGGATAAAAGTGACCTAAATAAATAACGAAGTTTTTCGCTGCTGCTGACCACTTTACGCGAACATTAAAAATGTTGCTGCACAAATGTTTGGCTAAAACTAAAGTTTCTATAATCTGAGATAGAATACCTGACACATATGTATATATAATTTACTTTTATAAATAAATCGTGAAGATCTTTCAATTGTTTTTAGAGTCTTACAGAAAAAACAAAAATATATAAAAAGTGAACTATTCTGTTTAAAACTATTCTGTAATCCACTTACCTCAATAGAAGAGCTGTAGCAATAATTCTGTACGTACATTAATGGTTATATTAATGTTATGTTACTAAAATGTACATGTATTAAAACTGTTACCAGCTTATTGAGTATGTTAGAAATCTTGTGTTGTTGTATGTGCATAGATTTGATCGGCAATTAACACAGCTTTCTTGTTTCGCGGAAAAGTGTATCAAATTTCAAATGGCACTATATATATATATATATATATATATATGTATATATATATATATATATATATATATATATATATATATATATATATATATATATATATATATATATATATATATATATATATATATATATATATATATATATATATATATGTATATATATATATATATATAGTAATAATTTTGATTTTTTGTTTGTAGTAGAATCAGAGTGCTCAACAGAAAGATTTTTTAGAGCAAATAACCAGAGGGATTTTGACATTAAATGGTCAATACTAAAGCGTGTACCGGCGTATACAGCCGGAGGAAAGAACTGTCACCTTTGCCTGGAAGAAAAACTGTGCTTATTAAAAACAAACAAAAGATCATCCTTGAACAAACGATCGGAATTGTTAGCAAAATGCCGACACAAGAACAAATTCCTGGCGCGAAATTTCACGCCCGCGCGTAAAAACCGTTAGTGAGTAGCGTAACCAAACAACGAACTCAATCGGAACAGTCGCCTGATGATTGCATGGTTGCATGAAACTTAAAGTAGCGACAATTGTAACATTTTAAGATTATAATAAATATATATATATATATATATATATATATATATATATATATATATATATATATATATATATATATATATATATATATATATATATATTTATCACATACTTGTGCCTTTATCCGGGCGATAACACGGTGACATAAAAACGATATGTCCCGTGATATCGTTTTTTGTCCCGTGATATCGTTTTTTGTCCCGCTCAAAACAAAGATGGCGTCCGACTGAAGGATCGATAGAGAGATAACAATAAAAATATAAAATAATACAAGGAAAATAACACAAAGAAATTTGCAGTTATTAAAAGATAAGTTATTTTTGGTTTGTTTTTGTAATTTCTACCTGCATAGCGTATTTTAAACAATAATTTTGAATTTATTTTGAAATGTACTCGAAGTATAAATAATTTGAAAATGTAATCTGGTTTTTGCTCTAGATAAAGGCACAAGTATGTGATAAATAGGTTATCACATTCGAGACTCGGTAATATCAGTTTTATCGCTCTCGTTACGATATCATATTTTGTCCCTCGTTCGCTGCGCTCACTCGTGACAAAATATGATATCGTCTCTCGAGCGATAAAACTGATATCACCTCGCCTCTCATATGATAACCTATACATATACATATATATATATATATATATATATATATATATATATATATATATATATATATATATATATATATATATATATATATATATATATATATATATATATATATATATATATATGTATATATATATATATATATATATGTATATATATATATATATATATATATATATATATATATATATATATATATATATATATATATATATATATATATATATATATATATATATATATATATATATATATATATATATATATATACCACTACAGTCTGTTTCATCCAAAGGGAATCTTCAGGTGGTAGACAAATTTCGAAAATGTGCGAGCTTCTTTTATGCTCAAGGCGGAAACGTGGGCGCGTGGGTGGTTGAATAGCATGCATTCCTTTCTTTGTTTAGGTTGTTTACCTGAAATCTGCTTTTGTGTTGGCAGGCCGAAACTATTTCCGATCTTTTGTTAAGCAAGCAATTGTTTTTTTCTTTCAAAATACTGATTTTTTCCTCCAAACATAAATTACATCTTTTGGATCCTCCCGTGTAAGAAATAGACTTTTTTATTATGGACCATTTTATGGTGAAATCTGTTTTCTTTTGCTTTAAGTGCCAAACGTGTTTCGAAAGTTCCGTCTCGTTCGAATATTTTTTGTGTGTGAAAGATTTGATATGATTCCTGTATCGCTCTTTGAATGTGTTTGAGGTCATGCCAATGTAGTGCTTTGTGTCCTGTGTGTTGCCTGTCAAAATTGTTGCTTTGTATACAATGTCCTTACTCATGCACTTGTTCTGCAATGGGCATGTGTGCTTGTTCCTACAGTTACAGTTCTCTGCGCTAATGTCTTGTGGTTGGCTTTTCCTAATTATGCATGTGTTGTGACTTGTGATAATTGACTTAACGTTGTTCATGCAGCTGTAACTGACCTTAACTGTGTTCCTATTGAAAATCTTGTGTAACTTGTTGCCTATTGGAAAGTGCGTGTCTACAAGCTTGAGGAAAAAACTGCGTGCGATGTTTGTCTTGACGTTTTTGCTAAATGGAGGGTTAAACCAAATGATGTTGCGTTGCCTGTTCTTGCGTGGTTGCTGTGTTACATGTGGCATGTATTCCAGCTTGTGGCTGAAGTTTCTATGTCCTAGTGCGTTTTGATATGTTTGTACTGCATCGTCAAATACTTGTTTGTCAGATGACAGCGTTGAAAAGCGCTTGTTGATAGATGCTGGAAGTTGCCTTAAGATGCTGGGTGGGTGGTTAGAGTGCTTGTGTATGTATAACGGATCGTCACTGGGCTTCATATAAGGTTTATATTTTCCGGTAGAAAGGTCGAATGTTACGTCTAGAAAGTTTACCACGTGTAAATTTGATTCTGCTGTTATTTTTAGGCCAAACTGTTCGAAAATTTTGTGTAGCTCTTTCCTGGTTTTGTCTGCCAAACGTGCTGATCTGTTTTTAATAACCGCCAAACCGTCATCTCTGTACAAGCCGATGTTTTTCTTGCCAAACTTTTTTCCTAAATGGTTTAAGATGAAAAGACCTTCTAGTTCGCAAATTTCTGCCCCGTCATAGCTACCCATGGTAACGTCGACTATGTCAAACGAAATAAAAGAATGCCTAGTTTTTTCCTCGATGCTGCCAAACCATTCTATGACGTTTTGCGTGTTTCTCCATTGGTTTACGTTCAAAATTGTCCGAAGTTTTGTGTTTAATCTGTCCAAAATTGATTTACTAATTTTTCCGGAATCTCTTTTTGCTGGGTTGATGAGCCGGCATTTTGGCCACAAGCTGGAATACATGCCACATGTAACACAGCAACCACGCAGGAACAGGCAACGCAACATCATTTGGTTTAACCCTCCATTTAGCAAAAATGTCAAGACAAACATCGCACGCAGTTTTTTCCTCAAGCTTGTAGACACGCACTTTCCAATAGGCAACAAGTTACACAAGATTTTCAATAGGAACACAGTTAAGGTCAGTTACAGCTGCATGAACAACGTTAAGTCAATTATCACAAGTCACAACACACGCATAATTAGGAAAAGCCAACCACAAGACATTAGCGCAGAGAACTGTAACTGTAGGAACAAGCACACATGCCCATTGCAGAACAAGTGCATGAGTAAGGACATTGTATACAAAGCAACAATTTTGACAGGCAACACACAGGACACAAAGCACTACATTGGCATGACCTCAAACACATTCAAAGAGCGATACAGGAATCATATCAAATCTTTCACACACAAAAAATATTCGAACGAGACGGAACTTTCGAAACACTTTTGACACTTAAAGCAAAAGAAAACAGATTTCACCATAAAATGGTCCATAATAAAAAAGTCTATTTCTTACACGGGAGGATCCAAAAGATGTAATTTATGTTTGGAGGAAAAAATCAGTATTTTGAAAGAAAAAAACAATTGCTTGCTTAACAAAAGATCGGAAATAGTTTCGGCCTGCCAACACAAAAGCAGATTTCAGGTAAACAACCTAAACAAAGAAAGGAATGCATGCTATTCAACCACCCACGCGCCCACGTTTCCGCCTTGAGCATAAAAGAAGCTCGCACATTTTCGAAATTTGTCTACCACCTGAAGATTCCCTTTGGATGAAACAGACTGTAGTGGTAAGTTTTTGAGGTATTTTGCACAATTATACATTTCGCTCTGTCTATATGTCATTGAGCACTCTTTTGTATTTCGCTAACCAAAACTAGCACATTATATATATATATATATATATATATATATATATATATATATATATATATATATATATATATATATATATATATATATATATATATATATATATATATATATTGAGGTTTCATGTCTGGAATTATTGATAAAATATGTTAAAAGAAGCGTCTTCAGACATTAAAAATAATAAAGAACGTTTAAAAAAACTTTATTAAAAACGTTCAGACGTTTCGCCGGTTAGGGTTTCTTCAGTGGACTGATCTTATAGTAATATTCTTTTCCTTTGTACATGATTCTTGAATAGATTAATGACTATTTACATGATTAAAAATAACTTAATTGAACTCTTGTATTGTTTATATTAAATGCTAATAACACGTTCTACACAACCTTTTATAATATTCCCAGAGTGTTTTTGGATTTCCATCGCTTCAATATATTTTCTTTGTCTATGGTTTTGGATATTTCCATAAATTATTTTCCAAGTAATGTCGCTATAGCTGGGTTGTTCTTTTTCTCTCTCATGGTTCATAATATGTTTATACACAGCCTGTTTGTTCATTTTCAAATGTTCTTTTATTCGTGAGCCAATCGTCCTTCCCGTTTCACCAACATAAAGACTTCCACAATGAGAGCAGCATATTTCGTAGACGACGTTCTTCTTGAAGCAATTGTCTAGATCTTTTGCACTTTTACAGGTTTCGCATTCTTCAGGGCAATTCATGCGGTCTATAGGGGCTGAAAATACTTTAGATAGTGGCTTTCCATTTAAGACACAAATCTTCACATTCTTTATGCCAGAACGCCGTACAATTGGCATAGCACGTCTTTTGTAATCCTCGTTTATGTATGGTAATTTGAGGTAGATGGATTTCTCTGCACAATCTTCAGCAGGTTTGTTATGTCTATTATTCTTAGTTTTTCGTATGACGTTGTCGACAAAGGTTTTGGGATTGCCATTGTTAACAAAAGATCTCTTTACTTCTTTAAGTGATTCCTTTATGGCACGGGAATTAGTCGTGCATGCAATCGCTCTCTTGGTTTCCCCAATTAAGATGGCCCTTTTCGAAGATATAGAGCCATGGCTATCCCATGGCATAATGGATTGGCTATGGACGGGCTTAAAATACAATTGGGTGGAGAAGGACTTGGCTTCAAAGTCATATGTGACCAGTGTATCTAGGACGGGCAATGTGTTGTTGTGCGGTGCTTCTAGGGTATACTGGATTTTATCATTCAAGTTGTTTGCTATGGTCAACAGCTGCTCGGCCGACAGTGAACTGGACAACAAGACTGCAAAATAATCATCGATAAATCGTTTAAGTAATACTCGATTCTCAGTTTCTCTCACAATCAACGAATCGACTTCATTCATGTATATTATGGCTAAAGATGTTGCGAGGTTGTTTCCCATTGCCAGACCCGATTTTTGTTTATAACTTTTACTTCAAATCAGTACGCTATCACTCGTCAAACATAAACGGACTAAAGTTTCAAAGTCATCGTCTTTCAAAGCATGCAGCTCACAATGTTCCTTATACTGATGAAAGAATTGTTTAGCGATCGTAAAAATCCCTGGTGTTTTTTCATTATAATCTTCTAGGGGTATTGATCCGTATAAATTGCAGACGTCGAGACTACAAAAGCCACAAATGGAACTTCCATCGAGGTCATTCCAAAATTCGGTGAAGTCTGTGGTGTTTCTCAGGTGGGCGGGTACATAGCATAAAAGCGTGTTGAGTTCCTTAGCTAAATATTTGGATAATTGAGTGGCAGGAGTGTCTGTCGCTGCATGTATCGGTCGTCCCTTAAGTTCCCCCTTCTTATGATCTTTAGGTAGGCAATATACTGGACATGGCATGGGTTCACTGCACATGTTTGTCCTTAGATTGTTATATAGCTGAGGATAGTTTGTCCTATATTTCTTGATGACATTATTGAGGGCCTTATCAAAGTTTATTTGTTCAGTTAACTATAAATGACTATATTTTCTAGTGGATGTGAATGAGTGTTCAAATCCAGCTCAGGCATCCTGTGGTCT